>QEPC01001119.1:922279-937501 GCA_003113815.1 Sphenodon punctatus
CTAAGATGAGGCTTAAGCCCACAGGAGTCCCATAATAACAGAAGCAGTCTCTGTCTCTCATTTGCACACCTGCCTTAATCCCTGGGCCCCACTGATAGAAAAGCTGCCTGTGTCCTAGGAAGTTTCCTTTTCAGCCAAACAGTCCCTATGAGGCGAGTTCTCTGAGACACTTGGAATCAGTATCCGCACCGGAATGCTGGGGGAGAGCTACAGACACTGCAATACAATATATTTTTCAGGAGAGGTGAATTGGAAAGGGGGTGCTGGGGGTGCACAAGCTTCCTAGATCTCCCTTTACTGACTACAGAAAGCAACTTCTAATCCCACTAAAGGCAAGGCAGTGGTGTCTCCAGAGATTCATACTGACTCAGCCTATATACTAACTTGCCACCCTGAGGAGTGTGTTGATGAAAGTCATAATCATCCTTCCCCATCCACTTCTGCCAGCAGGCTAGCTCAGATGACAATGCCAAGTACTCCTGCTGTCCTGGCTACACATGGTGATCGGTGCAAGAGTAGCTGCTGTATTATTATTATTATTTATTTATTATTTATGTAAGCAATGTACCTGGTGCTGTACAATCAATAGTGTCTTCTAACTTTTCAGTACAAAGCCCTGGTCTGTAGCTTGCTGCACCAGACACAGCACACATCAGCCTGTGACATTCCAGGGAAATGAGGTCTTGAAGGCAATTTGGGGTCCTCAAAGGGTGAATCAGGAAGTGACCAGAGGGCTTCATAGCAGAGAATGCTGTTTCATTTACCTTTGTGTGGAACCCTCTCTCCCTTCCAGTTCTTCCTTCCCCCAGAAGCCTAGATTTCTGGCCCAAGTACCACCTTCAGCCTGGCTACCATTTCCTCTCAGCTTTGCAGTTCCCCTTTAAAACATGAGACTTTGGATGGAAGCTGGCCACATTTTCTGGGGAAACATTCAATCCAGGTCTTGCAATTAACAGCCATTTGGTCAACTGTTGGGGAGGGAAGCATGGCTACTGGCTGAGATCAAATGGAAACTTTGCCGCTGTAGAGTAATTGGTGTGACCAAAGGAGAGAGAGAAGCGCTCCCAAGAACCACTCCAAGCCTGACAGGTGCTAGGAGCATGGAATGCGATTGGATGGTTACAGACACACTAATGCCCAGAATGGGACCCCAGTAAGAGGCTCTATTCCCTGGTAGCAGTGATTCACACAGCAGCGTTCCCAGCATTAAGTAACGTAATGTCCATCCAACGGTAACCCTTGGAACTCCTTGCTGCTGGGTTATGCCCTGACTCCGCCTACCGTTGCTCTGGCTCTACCCCTAGGCTAGGCTCCGCCCGCCCTTTTTGCCAGCAGGTTTAGCCCACTCACTGCCCCTCCAGCCTCCAAACCCACCAGCCGCCCCTGATATTCTCTGACCAGCTCTTTATCTGTCCTGAGCTGCAATTCTTCCCCCTCATCATTCATGCTACTTTTGCCAGGTTGGACACAGTTTTTTCCTTTGGGGAAAAATTGCACTCCTTTTGCAAGGCAGGAAACCTATTCCTGTGATTTTGTCCTTGGTTTTTCTTTTTAAATGAATCTATTCAGTGCTGCGCCTACTGACTGGAGAGCATATTGACTGAGATGGAACATAGACCCATTGTGGTACTCAGAAATGGGATTATATTGTTTTCTTTTGTTCCCGCACTGCTGCCTCCTGCTTTTTATTTTTTCTCCCTCTCTTCTTTGGAATATCAGGTGGGTCGTTTGGGAGATTATCTACTTGATAAGGTTGAGGAGTACTTTCTACTGCAGATCAGACATATTGGGTGAAAACAGACATGACGCTAACCACCCTTTAACCACCCTTGGTGGTTATTTATGCATGTTGCACTTGCAGGGCTGTATTGGTGTCCTATGCAGCCCTGAAACATGCATAAATGACCACCAAGGGTGGTTAAAGGGTGGTTAGCGTCATGTCTGTTTTCACCCACTATGTATATATCTGATGTCAGGCAGGAGGGGCGGGGTAAAAATGCATATAAATTTATCAAATATGTACACCTACTTTGTTATACATAATTGTATCTTAATTTGTTTATATTAATATTTGTAAAATTTAACTTTTTTTTAAAAAAAAATGATTGTGTGTATTATTTAGATAGTTTGAGAGCTCTAGTAGAGGTCCCCTGATTCTAGGTTTAGAAGCTGAAAGAAACCCACCAGAAAATGCAGTGTTGATGTATTTGGGTGTGGCTGTCTGTTGTTTCCTCACTGATTATGGGAGGAGCTGAATACATAACAAATCCCAAGTGCTAGTAGCATTAAGATCAATACAAGGACATCCGAAGGCATCCCATAATATACAAAATGACAGTGTTCTGCAAGAGACTCGCTCCTTTTACAGTGGAAGAGACCTACAAGAGTGGAAGAGACCTGATCAACCCTGATGAACAGAAAACTGAGTGATCTACCATGCAAACCATGTGATGGAGAGGTATTCCTTTATTCTTACAGAGGGTGCCCCAAAAAGGAAAATGACACTGTGACCAGTATTCCTGGGTTAACTGTGGAGTCCATTTTTAGCCAAAAAAGGATCCTGTGATAGACATTTTATCACAGGATCAAGAGCAAGCTAGGCATTCATTCATTCACATTTATAGGCTGCCTGTCACAGAGAGGCTCAGGGTGGCTCACAATTCATAAAACATTAATAATAAAATTCAAACAATAAAAGCTCCCAGCCTCCCAACCCTACCCAAAAGCCCAACCAACGCTTTTCCAAATAAGTGTTTTACCCCACTTCTGAAAGATGACCAGGTTTGGGCTCAAACGTACCTTCTGGGGTAGGAAGTTTCACAAAATGGGCAGCAACAGAGAACGCCCTCCTGTGCACCCACGGACAAGGGTAACAGAGCCTGCAAGACGGTGCTCTTGCTGACCATAGGGGCCACAATGGGACATGGTAGGACAGGTGGTGTTTCAGATATATGGGACCCAGACCATTTAGGGCTTTAAAGGTCAGAACCAGCACCTTGAATTGTGCCCAGAAAGTTATAGGCAGCCATGCAGATTTCAGAGTGCTGGTGTAATGTCCTTCCAGCTACTTGTCCCCCAAAGAAGCCAAGTTGCTGCATTCTCCACCAGCTGCAACTTCTGAACAGTTGCCAAGGGCAGCCCCACGTAGGGCACGTTGCAGTAATTAGCCTTGAGGTGATGAAAGCATGGATGACCGTGGCCAGATCAGAGTCAAAAATAAAATGCCGCAGCCTTCTCACCAGATGGGGGTGGCATGCTGAAAGGCACTCCTGACCACAGCTACCACCTTGCTAATCCAGGAGCAGCGAGGAATCCAAAAGCACCCCAAGGCTGTGAGCCTGATCAACCAGAACGAGCCCATCAAGAACAGGTGTCCCAGTCCCCTCCAAGTCACAAGACTGGCCCATCATCATCACTTCAGTCTTGTTAGGATTCAGCTTCAATCATCAAAACCTCATCCAGATCCTAACATAGCAGCCAGACATAGAGTAAGCACTGAGACTGCAGGACCTGGGTAGGATGAAAAAGAGACATAGAGTCGAGTGTCATCTGTACATCTCACTCCAAATGACCTTGCCCAGCATCCTCAGATACGCATTGAACAAGAGGGAATGCAGAATAAAACTCTGTGAAACACCACAGGGGAGGTCCCAAGGAGACAATGAGAGCAACCACCCATCAACACCTGCTGTGATTTCCCTGACAGGAAGAAGCTGAACCACACCCCCACCACATCCCAAAGTCATGTCAACACCTCCTCATAATCAACTGTATCAGAGGCAGCTGAAAGATCTAACAAGAGCAACAAGGTAAAATTCCCCTTGTCCATCTCCAGGTGCAGATCATCGACCTTCAGGTGCAGATCGACCACCACTGTTTTAAAGGCGTTTAACACCTTCCCTTCCTATAGGGAGGCATTGACAACCCCAGTCACCAACAGCTCCAATGTCTTTCACCAGCCAGGATGAGCAAGGATCTAATTCATAACTGGTTGCCCTAATCACCCCAAGTACCTCCCTCACATTGATGGAGGATATCAACTGAAACTGATCCAAACAGGACAAGATTGAGCTTCCAGAACCCCAAGCTCTGACTCTCCAGTTGAAATGGCAGTGCCAAAGTCATGATGAATACAAGAAATTTTGGCCACAAAGTAATTAATAAAAATGTCACAGCGGGTATTAGATGACTCCATGTCCTGGTGGAGACAGGCTGGATTAACCAAGCCCCTCACAACCCGGAACAGCTCTGTTGGTCAAGACTGTGCAGATACTATGATAACAGAGAAGAAAGCTTTCTTCGCCACCATCACAGCTATGGCATAGTCCCTCAAAAATGATCCATGCCACAATTGGTCGATTTCAGCACAAGTAGAATGCCACCTGTGCTGTAATCGCCTACCTTCCCACTTCAACTGCCTCAGGTCCTCCATATACCAGGGTAACCTGTGCTGACAAAGTAGTGGGAGCAGATGCCTAGGTGTAGCCATGTCAGTGGCCATGTGAGAGCAGGGGGAAGGTGATGGAGTTGGGTTCCCTAGCCGGAGAGAGCAGCAGGTTATCTTCTCCGGGTATGTGTCCCCTGGTGAGATGGTGGGGGGGGAGGGTTGGGAGGAGAGGAGAGGAGATGAGATGATTGGTGGGGAAGGGCCTCCCTCGCCATCCTGATGGGGAGCCAGTCAGGGGGTGGAAGCTGGGCTGGTGGTGGCCCACTGGGAGGGCCAGCATCAGCAATTGGGGTCATCATGGGAAGGGGGGGTCTATAGCCCAAGAGGGGGAGGATATCACTGAGAGCGAAGAGACCGGTGGCTAGTGCTGGTCCCCCGTTGTCATTAAGAAAAGCTAGTGCAATAGCAGTCATAATAATCTCAGAATCATATTTGCAGATTCGCCTTGAGTGTATCGAACTACAAGGTTTTCTCTATTGAGGCCGAACCTTCCCTGAGAGGGGGAAGACCAAGGGGAGGGTTGGCCTGTTTGGTGACTTCTAGTTTGGCTCAGTATGCCCATACAACTTTTGTCTTGCCTCCGGTGGCACATGAGATAACCTTGAATATAGGACAGGAGATATATATCATTATAAATGGGTATATTCCCCCTTGTAACTCGAGGTATTATAGGAAGAATGTATGGAAAAAGTTCCAGAAAGTTTTGGAAGACCTACAGGACAAGTCTCCCAAGGCAAACCTTATAATAGTAGGGGATTATAACGCCCGATTAGGACCCGATAATCAGGGATTGAGTGAACATGGTATTACCCTATACTCACCTGGGGGAACAGGGATGTGTAATCGTGCATCCAGAGACCAAAGAGTGAATAATGCGGGGTTAAAGTATGCTGTTATGATTAGAGACTTGTCTTTTGTAGTTTTGAATGGCTCGGGCTTCTCGGACCAGGAGGGGGAATTTACCCACATTGGGGCCCACGGGACCTCAGTAATAGATCTTGTAGCAGTGTCTTCAAATACATTATCAAAGGTAAAGGATTTTCAAGTGGGGTGAAATGCTCTAAGTGACCACCAGCCACTAATAATCAGGATAAACCAGAATTTGAGGAAGATTCCTAATAAAGAGGATAGTGAGAATTCCCATTTGGAAGTTCTTCCCCTACGTAAGTGGGGAAATTCTTTGGCAAAAGATTTCGAGTTGTTAAGAAATCAGGATGTGGTATGTCTCCAGGATAATATAATGAGGTTTGAGGGTGAAGGGAATAGTGTGCATAACTATGATAAGATGATGAGATTGATACAGGACCGGTTATTTAGCCATAATGAGAAATATGAAGGATCCAACAAGGACGCTAGATAAGCCATGGTTTGATCTAGAATGTCGGGTGACTAAAAGTAGGATAGCCAAATTATATTTACTTTATCGAAGGGACCATGGAAGAGAGCAATTGCAGGCTTTTTATGAGCAAAAGAAGAAAAATGCTGAATTGATAGAAGAGAAAAAAAGAGCATATTGGAAAGAAGGATGGAATAAAATGCAGGTAGCAGCTGAAAGGAAGGATTATGGGACTTTCTGGAAATGTATAAATGGTGCATTGGGTAAGATCCCCTCTCAATCAGTGTATTTAGTCCCGTCTGAAATGTGGGAACAGTGCTTCCAGAGTATCTTTAATATTGTAGAAACCCAGGACAGCTATCAGGATCTAGATCTATCAGAGTACCCGGAATGGTCTAATTTGACCCAAGAGGAATTAATGAGTTACATAAGCACAACTAAAAGTAATAAAGCCCCGGGTGTAGACTCTATAGAGATAGAATGCATAAGAGCTAATTTAGATTGGTGGGTTCCAATGCTTGTGGCCCTATTTAATTCAATTAGTGTAACAGGAAAAATGCCAGCAACATGGGGAACTGCAGTTGTGATACCTGTATTTAAAAAAGGGTCGCGTTCGGACCCTTCAAATTACAGGCCAATAAGCTTAATTAGTATAGTTAGTAAACTTTATGCTAAAGTCCTCTTGGGAAAACTTACCAAATGGATAGAGGACAACCAAATTCTATACCCGGAACAAGCAGGATTCCAACGGCAGAGATCAACAGTAGAACACTGTATTATGTTGTTTCACTTAATAGAAAAATAGAAGACTAAAAACAAGCAGTTTTACGTAGCCTTTTTGGATCTGCGTACTGCTTTTGATGCAGTAAATCGGTGTTTATTGTAGGGGAAATTAAGACAGTCTTCTATGGACCGTAGACTCCTTTACCTCTTACAAAGAATACATCAGAATACAGCGTTTAAAATAAGGGTGGATAGAGCTGGCCATCTAACTAGAAGAGTGGGAACCAATGTGGGAGTCAGACAAGGATGTGTCTTGGCTCCCACATTGTTTAACCTATTCATTAATGAGTTGATACCAAAGATGTCAGAAGCCAAATTTCATCCCCCGAAATTGGCATCGAGAGTGTTGGGATGTCTCTTGTTTGCTGATGATCTGGCTTTGGTCTCGCAAACTAGGATAGGTCTGAAGAGACAGCTAAATGAGTTTGCACTGTATTGTGAGTCAAATGATTTGAAAATTAATTATGAAAAATCTAAAGTAATGATATTTACCAATTCCAGGAAAATATACAAATGGGATATACAAGGGAATATGATACAGCAGGTACCCATATTCAAGTATTTGGGGATGTATTTTCAGCAGTCAGGAAGTTGGAAAATTCATGTTCAAAGGGCATTAGAGGGTGCTAAACAGGTGACCAGGGCTATAGCTAAATACTTTTATAATTCTGACAGACTAGAGGTAAAATCGGCAATCCTAGTATGCAATGCAATGGCTAGATCTAAGATCCTGTATGGAGCAGAGCTATGGGCCCCCTTGATGTCAATCAAATGGGGAAGTTTGCAATTTCAGTTCTTGCAAAAGCTACTCAGGATTCCCCCAGGTACCCCAGCAGCAGTGGCTCGACTGGAAACAGGCCAATTAGGCTGGGAACAGGTGGGTTGGTCCATGGCACTTAGGATGTGGTTAAAAATCCACAATAGTACCCAGAAGGGCCTTACGGCCTATTAGCTTGCCGATGTGTTTCAGAACTCATGGGAAGTGTTGATTTTTAGCTACCTGAAGGAAATGGGGTTCTCCGGGGATTACCTGAGTGAGAAGGAAATAGGAAGCATAAGGAACATGATAACACACTTAAAAGACATAGCTCGCCAAGAAGATATAGCAGTAGTTAATCACACCCAGCATCTTAAAGAGTATTTAAAATATGTGCCAAGTATGGGAGAGATTGTGCCTTATTTGGGAGATAAATTAACAGCAAGGGGGAGATACCTCATAATGTGCTCAAGATTGAATGCTCTTCCTATGAGACCAGTACAAGGACGGATACAGGGGGGAGAACTTCAGTGCTAGAGTATGACCATTTGAGCAGGATAGTGTAGAGACGGTACAGCACGTTTTCTTTGAATGCCAGATGTATAGGGGAATTACGGGAAAATACTTGTCTGAATTACTTGAAAAGCTTCCGGGAAGGACAGAATTAAATTTACTATGGTACGCTATAAATACGAGGGAATTTATTCCGGCTGCAGCAAACTATCTAATCCAAGCCATTATTATAAGAACTAGATTTATGCAATCAAAGGCATTGGAATAAGGCAAAGAAACTGAGTTGACATGGCACACAAGAGAGTATGTAATGATCAGGAGGAAGGAAGGATTTAAATTTGTTATCTGGCTTATTCCCCAAGGGGTCTAAAATAAGTATCTTGACGCGTATTAATAGATGGAGAATAAGGAGATCAAGATATCGATAGTTTATAATTAGTTATTTGGAAGGTTGGTTTATAGTTGGTTTGAAGGAAATGTAAGTTAAACCAAGTGGGGACATGGATTATAGATAAATTTGAGGGGAGATGAATCCAAGTGTTTCACGTGGCCTTAAGGAAGGGGAAGGCTTGTAAGGATTGATTTTTAGTTGTTATTTTATGTTTTAATAATTTTTTATTCATGATTATGTTAACATATCTTATATTTTAGTAGTGTATATTTATTTGTTGTGTTTTTGTTTAATGTTTGTTTGTGATACTATGGCTTCGGCTACGTGAATAAACTATTTACTACTACTACTACTACTAGCAGATTTTCCAAGATAAAATAGATATTGCTTTACATCCTAAATTCCTACCTAAGGTAATATAGGTAAGACAGTTGTGAGAATGTGGCCCTTTTTACACGGGTGAAGGAGCTCCCTGTGAACAACGCGGTGCATGTGCCCATGGTGACAGAGTGTGTGTGCGCCTGCCTAACACGCATCCTCACTCACCCCACACTTGTCTCCACGCACGGAGCAACTGGGGGGAATGGCGGTTACTCCATGGGTGTGGATGAGGGGGGCTGAGGGGTGTGTGTGTGAAGCCGTGTGCATGTCCCGCCCACACACCGACACGCCCACGGAGCCCCCCCACCCGGCATAGCCATGTAAAAATGGCCTGTGAGGAGTCAGTCAAAGAAGAACAGAAGGTTGCTACCTTGTAAACAAGGTTCTTTGAGATAGCTCCAAACATTCTCACAACACCCACCTTTCCAGCCCTGCCTGGGATTTTTTTCTTATATGCCTACAAAGGGTTGGAAGGAACTGTCAGTTTGCGGGGGAGAGTGCTTTTTATACTAGAGGAGCTCGAGACCATTATGTGGTCTATTATTTGAATAGGGTGAGTATGCACAACCCAGTTGTGAGAATGTTGGGAGCTATCTCGAAGAACCTTCTTTACAAGGTAGCAACCTTCTGATCAGCACATGGGGAGGAGTTGTTTGTAAGCAAACAGCTTTATCTCCCAGTCTGATCGGTGTGTCCCTGCTGCTGCTGCTGCAGCGCTACTAGGAGGGCAAGGCAGGTGCGAACCAGAGCCATGGAGGGGAGGCAGAAGAACTTATTGGGGGAGAAGCTGGCTACAGCCTGCCACCCAGCCAGGCAAGTGCAGGGGCCCCAGCTGGCCATGGGGCCATGTGCAGGCGCACATGTGGCACATGCCTGGGACTGGCCCTGGGGCTTCTCAGCTTCACAGATCTCTCCCCCCAAACAGGCTCCTGTCTAATGACTACTCAGTGCCAGGCACGTTGCTGGCACTATATTGTATAAACAAACCCTAAGCTTGTTTGTTTAGTTATCAGTCCACGCGCCACGCAATTTGGAAGGAAAGTCATGTTTTTCTACTCTGTGAAAGTCTATTCTCCAAAGAGAGCCAGCCAGCATTGTGAGGTTCAGCGGTTTGCCACGTAAGAGGAAGCCAGCACAATTTGAATTTACAAGGTGAATGAAAGTGGTGTCAGCCAGACCTATGATGTCTGGTGGTGGTATTCAGGGCTGGGAGAATAATTTGCTTTGACTACACCACCTGCTCAAGCAAGACAAGCTCTTCCACTCAATGTAGGGGTGGGTGTACCACTGCTTTGAGGCCAGTATTTCAGGCCTCAGGAGCAATTTAGACCAGAGCAACCAAGAGGTAGATCACAAACTTGCGGAGGTGGGGGCTAGGGAGGGCCCCTTCCGAGCCGCTCCCCATAACACCAGGGACGGCTGCGGGGAGCATTGGAGGCATCTGTCAGAGGGTCCCAGAGGTGGTGCTGAGATCATCGCAGCAGGCAAGATCTCCCCCCTCCCCCCCCATGGCAAAGAACAGTGGCTGGTACTGGGGGTGGGATGTGACAGTTGGCCAGCCAGGGGCCATGGAACATCGCTCCCTCTCTCCCCCCCCCTTGTGGGGGTGGGGTCTGGGGAGGGCTCCTTCCGGGCCGCTCCCCATAACACCAGGGGTGGCTGCCGGCCATGCCGAAGGCGCGTGTTGGGGGCACAATCAAAGAGGCCTGCCCTTTGGCTGTGCCCTTCGGTCGGGCCTGGAGGTTGGGATGGAGGGGTCGCTGGTGGGGCTGCCCGATGTGAGGTTTCTACTGGGGAAAGTGGGGAGGAGGCCTTCCTCTCCCGCCGGTGAGAGAGGGGTGGAGAGGGAGGACTACCCCAGGTGGCAGCAGGGGATGGAAGGAAGGATGGTTTGATACTGGTAGAGTGGGTATTGGGATGGGTCAGTAAGGGATATTGTTAGATATTATTATTGAAATGTTAAATGGGAGGGTAGGGTTTTCTTGTGTATTATGATGTATTTGGTGTTGGGTTTCCTCTGCATGGGATAAAAACCCTAATATTGTATTTATTATTGATGTGAGCTGCCTCGAGCCGACTTTTGTTGGGAGAGTGCGGGGTATAAATTAAAGATGAAATGAAATGAAAAAATGAAAATGATCCTAGCACGCGTGCCTGACAGTAGGGGTATGGGACCAGTTAAGATGGTCCACCCCTGGAGACTTGTGGAACTGGAGGGATTCTGGAATGCTCTGGGGGAAGATACCTGTTGACCTCAACAGTTGCTCCATCTATGACCTCGTAGCCTTCGGGAACACCTGGTTGGCTGAGGGCATTGAGCGGCTGGTTCCCAGGCATCCACTCCTGACGTTTCGTCACCGTAGGTCCCTGTGGCTCACAGAGGATCTGGGGCAGCTGAAGTGCGAAGGGAGGTGGTTGGAGCAACACTGGTGCCATACTCGCACTCAAGATGACTGTAGTACAGGGTATTTTTAAAGACCTATACTGTGACTGCGTGGGAAGTAAAGAAGTGGTCCTTTGCTTCCCTCTTAGTGTCCACTCAGTTACGTCCAGCGGAGCTGTTCTGGGTGGTGAGGGGGTTGGTTGGTCCACCCTGTCTCTACCTGCACCAGATTCATCTAAGGCCCACCGTGACATGATTTTAGTATACTTTGTGGACAAAATCGCTCACATTGAGCATGACTTCGAATCTGCCATTTCAGAGGCAATGGCAGAGTCAGAGGATAAGAATGCCCTGTCTGGTCATGTTTGTGGGATGAATTTCAATCAGTGACACCTGCTGAGGTGGCCAATGTCTGGGGGTCTGTCCAGGCACATTACCTGCCTTTCTCCTTCCTTTTTTTATGAAAGGTTATTGAACGGGCAGTGGCCCAGCAGCTGCAGGTACAGCTGGACCACACCAGTTTTCTTGATTCCGCACAGTTGAGCTTTCATCCGGGTTACGGCACGGAGACTGCGTTCGTGGCCTTGGTCGATGACCTCCTAGTAGAGCTGGATAGGTGTCATATGGCCCTACTAGCTCTACTAGATCTATTGGTGACTTTCGATACCATGAGCCACAAGATGCTGGTGACCCACCTGCGGGACCTGGCCAGGGTAGATGGAACCATTTAACACTGGTTCCATTCTTACCTTGCTGGTAGATCTCAGTGGGTGGTACTAGAGGTCTGTACTTCATCCCCTGGGACTCACTTGTGTGGGGTCCCACAGGGTTCCATTCTGTTCCTTCTCTTGTTCAACGTGTATATGAAGCCACTTGGGAAGGTTGTGCGCAGCTGGGGAGTTCGTTGTCACCAATATGCAGATGGATTAGGTAAAGCCGGATGAAGTAAAGACGACGGAAGCTCAATCCCAATAACATGGAGGTGATGCGGGTGGGTTGGGTTGGTGATCTGGGGGAGGGGAACACTCCTGTTATTGAGGGTGTTCACCCTCTATTGGTTCCATCTGTGTGGAACCTGGGTTTTTTCCTGAATTCGTAGCTGTGCTTGGATTCTCAGGTGTCAGCTGTGGCCAGGGGTGCCTTTCGTCAATTACATCTGGTGAGAAGGCTCTGACTATATGTCTTAGAGTCAGACCTCGCCACTATCATCCATACATTCATCACCTCGAGACTGGACTATTGCAATGTGCTCTCCATGGAGCTGCCCCTGGTGATGGTTTGGAAGCTGAAGCTGGTGCAAAATGCTGCAGCCCACCTCCTTACTGGGATAGGCCATAGGGAGCACATTACACCAGTGCTCCGAGCATTGCACTGGCTGCCTATTATCTTCCAGGCCCAATTCAAGGTTCTGTTTTTGATCTTTAGAGTTCTAAATGGCCTGGGCTCTGCTTACCTGCGGGATCGCCTCACCTCCTGGGCAGCCCTTGCGGTCATCTGGGAGTGCCCTCCTAGAGGTCCCGTTTTCAGTGGGGCATTCTCTGTGGCTCCACCATTGCTTTGGAATGCCCTCCTGGCGAAGATTCACCTCAGTCCAGATCTCCTTGCCTTCCAACAAAGCTGTAAGACCTGGCACTTTCGTCAGGCATTTGGCAGGGGGAAGGTGGGATGGGTTAGAGGGTTATGTGAGGGAAGTTTTGCATTGACATTGTGAATTTCTCCATTACAGGATTTTTGTGTATATATTTTATTGATTAGGTTATATTTTAATCTGTGTGAGCCGCTGAATTGTCTTGAACGAGAGGGGCAGGGTAAAAATGTTTTAAATAAATAAATAGGAGGGCCGGGATTCGGGCCATCAGAAGGGCCCTCAAACTCCTGTGGGCATGCCAGTCCAGTGAAGTGCAGTGGGGTCCCAAGGATGGGAGAGAGTCAGGACTCGGGACCCGTGGCTGGTGGCAGTAATAAGGAGGACCCACAACCTATGGGGAACCCTGGGAGCAAGAAACAAAAGGTTTGTTTCACTTGCGGGAAACCAGGGCGCTTTGCGAGGGACTGCATGCTAATGAACTATAATGTGGAAAACTTCTGTGGCTGGGCTGAGGCACCCAGAAAGGGTCCACAGCAACTATTGAAAGAGAATGTGAAAGTTTTGGGGAAAGGAGGTTATGGGGGTATAGGTCTCAGCAGCTAGCTGCGCCCTCTTCTCTGGTTTGAGAGTCTATCGTAGAACTGAGGAGGGAAAAGAAAGGAGGTACCCTCATAGTGGAATGTGTACATGGAGAAAGGAGGCAGTACCCTCAGGTGAAGGTGTCGATTACGGTAAAGGGGTATACCCAAAGACATTGGGTAGGGTTAACCCCATCCTTACCGTACCACGTGCCGTTAGGGAAAGACATAAGGAAATATCCCACAGAGCAGCAGGAGCAAAGGAGGGCAAAGGGCAGACCCCAAGCCCCTGAAGGAAACTAGAAATTATTATTGTTTTATAGATATATATCCAGCGGTGTACCTGGCACTGTATAATTTTCTTGCAGTGATAGCTGCAAGAAAGTTATTAAAGGCAGAACCGCTCTCCATTATAAACAGGACTGTTGAAACCCCGATATCGAGGACACTGCTTGAGCTACAGTTCTGAACATTTATCCATGGCTTAATATTTGTGGGAACAGTCATTTGTGAAAGGTTTAAAGAAGATTCAGCCATAAATCAAAATATATAAATGTTTAAAAGTTAATTGGTTGTGGTCAAAATGCACAGCATCCTGACTATTTTGAATCAGTGATATCTCCTCCCCACCAATGAGTTGAGCCCCCAGATTTCACAGCCTCTGAGCTTGAGATCTAGATCAAGTGCTGGTGTCGTGTGTATCACAGGGAGGGGGGACAGACGGACCAGGGGTGAACCTACCCATTCTCACAGGCTCACCAGATTCACGCTCAGCGGGGAATTCTCTGGAAGGTAATGCCCATCAGGATAGTGTTGTGGCCTTTGTGATCTCAAGGAGACCAGGCCCCTATCATCATAGTGTGCAGAGCTCTTTCGTGAGAGTACAGCCTCACACCACACATGTTCACTGACAAAGGGGAGGAGCGGGACAAGTGAGGTGGTCATGAGGGTTCGCAGGGATAGGGGACCAGGTTCAGGGCGAAGGATGGGGGCATTTGCTCTCCAATGGGGAAGGAACGAATCCCAGGGAAGGGGGAGGGGGTTCACACCCTTCCCAGCCACCACACGGTCATGCAAGCAACCTTAGGGAAAGGGTACAAGAGGACACACTCGCACTGGCACTCACTCTCACAATAAACCAGGAAAAGGGCTAGAGCAAATGCAAAATCAAGATTGAGGATAAGGGCAAAGACAAAGGCACACTTAGCTTTCTTGGGCCAGCTTCTCAGGCTCTGATTACCGGCACTGTGTGTCTCACAGTGCCGGTGTTTATAGTCCAAACTCTGCCCCCTGGTGTGCCTGGAGCCATGTGGAACGCCACACAGGCTCCAGTGATGACCTCACACAGCATGAGGTTGAAGGCTTCCTTGGATCGGTGCTGAGACTGGTTGCCTCAGCAACCAGGTGCAGTGGCACAGCTGTATGTGTTGCTGTGTTAGTTTCCTGCGCCGCAAGTGACGGCGCGGCTTGAGCAGGAACAGGGGGTTAGGGGGCGGCTCTCCGCGGTACTCTGGAGATCCGCAACCCCCTCCAACTATGCCCCCGACAGCAGGGACTGACAGTGTGATAATGATCGGTGAAGACAAAAACAAATTCTTAAACATTACCAAAAAAAACATCAGTTCTGCTGGCTGACATACGTGCAGTCAAGCAGCCGCTGACCGTTATTTGAAGGGATGGGACATCGGGCAAAAAACCGGCTACGGTTTGACTGGTTACCAGTTTGCAAAAAAACGGTTTACTGGATTAAAACCGGTTTACCGGTGCCAGATCTATTGATTTCAATGGGGAACTGTCAATGTTCCCATTGAAATCAATGGGGGAAAAAAACAATCCCTCCCCCTCCCAGGCTGTGTGGGTGGAAGAGGGGACACCCCCCACCCACCCTGGATTTATTTATTTTTTTAAATTTCCCCGAAGTTCCCCGGAAGGCCTAGTAAGCGCTGAAGCCGGCAGCCACAGCCAGCGCTGAAGCTGCCCGGAGCGCCGTGCAGCTGCCGCCGCCGCCCACAGCACCAAAGGTAGGCGATCCTTGGGTGGGGGGGTAGGGTGATCCCTGGGGTGG
>QEPC01001119.1:939749-955673 GCA_003113815.1 Sphenodon punctatus
GGGGGTGTACTGGGAGACACGGGAATGGGGGGAGGGGGGTGCACTTAGACAATGGGGGAGGGGGGAACTCGGGGAGTCTGAATAGGGAATGGGGTTGGGGAGGGGGGGATGCTGTGGGAGACAATGGAGGAGGGGCTGGACTGGGAGACGCATGGGGAGGGGGGTGCAACAGATTGAAGTGAACCATGTTTTGGGGGACGAGTGGAACTCCTTGCTGCTGCCTTTGTGGTATGTTGATGATAATATGGTTGGCTTAAGATATGGTTTCAGTGGTGGTTTGCTTTTGCTGCCTTGTTGTGTGTTTGCCGGTGCACTGCTGGTTTCCCACCTCCTCCCCCAGGCATGTGCAAAGGCTGTGGCCATTTTCTGGGTCTATCCCCTATCCAATGCAGGCCTACAACAGGGCAAACTTTTTTAAAAGTCCTGTTTCCTTGGACAGGCGTTTGACTGTCAGGGATAGGGGGTGGCTACTAGGGATGCTGGTCTCGAAGGGCCTGATTTGCTTGCAGTGCTGGCTTGTAACAGGGAAAACCGTTTTTAAAAGGCCTGTCTGCTTGGACAGGGTAGGGTGCTTAGACAGTAGGGTGTAGCCACTAGGGATGCTGGTCTGGATGGGCCTGGTTTGCTTGCAATGCAGCCCTGAAACTGGCCAATTTTTTTTTTTAAGCCTGTGTGCTTGGACAGGCATTTGGCTACTAAGGATGCTTGTCCCGCTGGGCCAGTTTTGCATGCAGTGCTGGCCTGCAAAAGGGCAAACCTTGTTAAAAAGGCCTGTTTGCATGGACAGCCATTTCGCTGTCGAGAATAGGATGTAGCTACTAGGGATGCTGGTCTGGATAGGCCTGGTTTGGTGGCAGTGCAGCCCTGAAACTGGGCAAACTTCTTTTTTAAAGGCCTGTTTGCTTGGACAGGCATTTGGCTGCCGGGGATACAGTGTTGGTACTGGGGATGCTGGTTTGGATGGGGAGTGTTTGGTTGCTATATAGGCCTGCAACTGCTCTCCTTGTGAACAGAGGAGAAAGTAGGTAGGAGCACAGCAGAAGAGAAGGCTGCAGACAACAAGGAGACCCCTTTCCCATGTCCCCCACTGAACTCATCTCTTCCCCTTCCTCTTCTCGTGCACCAAAACCAAACCCTTTCCCTCCTACTTCTCCTCTGTCCTATCCTTGTCTTCCCTTTCATTCTCTTCTGATTCAGCTTGTTGCAGGGCAGGGAACTAACTCAGTCCTCCCAGTTCTCCAAGCCAGAAGGAAGGCTTGTCCCAAAGCCTACACCTTCAGAAGACTACAGGTGGCCAAGGATGCCATGAAAATCAAGGATTCAGGATAAAGGTAGGCGATGGCAACATGATCTATTTTTTTTAACCTACTATGGTTAATTTGGACCCGGTGGGAAAGAGTGAGTGGACGGGACCCCAGTAGGAGGGCTCCCTATCCCCTGGTGGCAGTGCTTCACACACCAGCATTCCCAGCATTAACTAATGTAATGTCCATCCAATGTTAACCCTGGGAACTCCTTGCTGCTGGGTTATGCCACGTCACTGACCTACCGTTGCCCTGGCTCCGCCCCACGGCCCACCAGCGGCAAAGCCACCAGCTGCAGGTTGAACCCGCCCACTGCCCCACTAGCCTCCAAGCCCACTAGCCGCCACTGGGGCCGGAGTATAAGTATCGGAAATAAATAAGTTACAGTAGTCAAGGTCGGAGATTACTAGAGTATGGACTAGGGTTTTGCAGTGGCAACAGTAAGGCAAGGCTGGATTTTAGCAACATTATACAGAGCAAAGTGGCAGGATTTGGCAACAGCCTGGATCAGAGGCGTAAAGGAGAGGGAGGAGGAGTCAAAGATAAATGCCAGGCTATGCGTCAGGGATAGGCTGGGAGTTGGTGGTGAGACATCCAAGCAGAGATGTCAGAGACCGTGATATGAGACTGGATGGAGGGGGAGAGCATGGGAGTGGAGAGAGAGAGTTTTGTGTCAACAACATACAGGTGATACTGGAAGCCGTGAGATTCAATGAGTTTACCTAGAGAAAGAGTGTAAAGGAAGAAGAGGAGGGCCCAGGACAGAGTCTTTGGGAACTCCCACAGACAACGGAAGCAACGTAGAGGAGGTACCAGGAAGAGAAACACTGAAGGAGCAGTTTGAGAGATATGAAGAGAACCAGTTGAGAACAGAATCCCAGAAACCAAGGGAGCATAGTGAATCCAGGGGGAGGCCATGGTTGATGGTGTCAAAGGCAGTAGAGACATGTAGGAGGACAAAAAAGGAGTAGAGGCCTTTAGACTTAGCTAAGAGAAGGTCATCGGTGATTTTGATGAAGGCCGTCTCAGTCAAGTGGAGAGGGCGGAAGCCCAATAGAAGAGAGGAATTAGAAAAGCAGAAATCAAGACAGCACACGTAGACCACTTGCACCAGGAGCTTGGAAGCAAAGGGTAGGAGCGAAATGGGGCAATAGCTGGAAGGGTCGGAGGGGTCAAGAGTAGGGATATGCACCAGAGGCCCATATCATTTTTCCATTATCATTGTTTTGGTTATTAAAATGTGTCATGTTTTTGCTAACGTTTTTGTTAGCATTATTGATATTTGATATTTATTTATTTATTTAAAACATTTTTTCCCCACCCCTCCTGCCACTGGCAGCCTAGGGCAGCTAACAAAATCATCAATAAAAATACAATAAAATATATAAAACATTAAATACTAAAAACAACGATAAAAATGAGGAGACAAAAAAAAAGCCATACCACCCCGCCACCCCCACCCTTCTCCCTCCCTCACCAAATGCCTGGTGGAACAGCAAGGTCTTACAATTCCTACGGAAACTCGGGAGGTCAGGGGCCAGAGGGAGTTCCAAAGGCGCAGCCACCGAGGTGCAGCCACTGAGAATGCCCTGTCCTGCATGGCGCCCCGGGAAACCTGAGGGACCTCCAACAGGGTGCCCCCAGATGACCGCAGGGGCCGGTCCAGAACCTGGGGAGTGAGGTGATCTCGCAAATAGGCTTGGCCCAGACCGTACAAGGCTTTATAGGTCAAAACCAACACTTTGAATTGGGCCGGAAGACTATCGGCAGCCAGTGCAGAGCTTGGAGCACTGGTGTAATGTGAAACCAATATAATCTCGTGAAACCAAAAATGGTAGTTCGATCGGCTGTGTGTGGCTGCTTGGTTGTGAACTTGTGTGTCTACCTGCTCTGTTGTGGCTAGCTGTGTGTGTGTGTATGGGTTGCGTGTGTCTTTGTGAGGAATCAGAGGATGGAAGGTGAAGGAAGCAGGAAGAAGAACCTGAGGAGGAAGGTCAAGGTGGAGATGGAGGAGGAACAAATCAAGGAGGCCCAGACTGGACCATCTCGTGAGGTGGTGGAGGTGGGCTCCTCACCAGAGAAGGAGAAGGGCAGAGGAGGTGCCACTGCCAGGTTTGTAAAATTTGTGTTTTTTTATTTATTGTTCCATATAACTTTGAGGACAAGAAGAATACTATCCTTTAGAGCAAGCTTGCTGGAGTGCGGGTGGGCAATCAGGCATGAGCAGGCCAGGCATCAGTGGGTGGTAGCGGAGGAGCAAGACTTGCATGTGTTTTATTTCTGGGTCTGCCAGAAAGAGGGGCTCTTTCAGCATCAGCAGCGGGCATCAGTGGGTGACAGAGAAGGAGGAGGCTGGTGGGCGGACGTTCGGGTGGGTGCCAACAGGCAGTCAGGCACAAGCAGCAGCAGCACCCAGAGACATGTCAGGGTTCTCAACTTGCAGACAGCAGCACCCCAGGAAGGGCAGGATTTGCATGTGTCCTATTTCATGGTCTGCCAAGAGAGAGAGAGGGGGGAAGTCTTTCAGCAGCAGCAGCCAGTCTCTCAACATGCAGACACTACAGCACCCCAGGTGGTGGTGGTGTATGTGGGAGAAAGGGAAAGAGTCAAGGAGGCAGCAGCACCATCCATTCATTTGGTGTGGGAGAATGGGTATTGGTCTGGGAAGGACTAGAGGCATCACCAACGTTAGAGGGCCTAAGCAGGCCAACGAGGTCCGCAGCATGGAAGTATTTCCATTATACCCCCAAAGGCGGATTTGCACAATGCAAGGTAAGGCACGAGGACTGGAAAAACAGAGAATGGATTGCCCTGTGACCTGTTAGGAAGTCCCCTGCAGAGAGAGATTGGCCAACCAGTCGCCCATTTGTGGAGACAGAATGCAGGCAGGGCTTGATAGGCCACTGGCACTTTTTATGTTCCTATCTTTTTATGTTCTTTAGATCTGCGACAAAAAGATTAAAAGGGGACCACATTGGGGCTGATTGCCTACGTTGAGACAGTTCACCTCATTGAGGTAAGGAGGGATGCGTCTCGCACTGGCAGGAGCAGCACTTGCAGGGAGGAACATCAGCTGGAGGAAGAAAGGAAATTGTGCCAGAAGAGGCGCCATCCCAGTCCTTCCGCCTCCAGCTCCTCGGACGATTCACCAGCCCCATGGGAAGAGGACACCCCTGAAGTGAGGGCATTTTGGGGGTTGCTGCGGAGGCCTTCCAAAAAATATTAAGTGTTTCAAGACCCACACAAGGGATGTGGAGGACAGGCTTGTAAAGCGATTCTGGGAGCTCCAGATCAGGGAGCGGCAGGCCCAGGCTTATGCCCAGTACATATGTAGTGGAAAAGACGTGATTGAGGCATTCCACCAGTCCCTGGTGGCATGGAAGGAGTCCATGTTGGGGGCCCTGGACGTTGTGAGGTGACATGGGGCAGAGGTCGACGACATCCCTACACCTCCGTCCCATGCACCGTTGCCTGTTTTCCTCATGTTCCAGGCCTGAAGATGCCTGAGTTATCTTTCTGTGCCTTGTTAGAATACAAATGTTTATTTTGTTCATAGTTAAAATGTGTTTTCAAATGTTATTATAAAAGTTATATTTATTACCAGCCTATTTTGACCTGTCCAGTCTTTTACCCCTCTGTGCTGCTTCTGGCAGGAGGCAGAACCTCATTATATATATATATATATATATATATATATATATATATATATATATATATGGATTATTATAGAGTCAAGTACAATGTCATCCATACCTGTGCTTCTAATGGCAAAAATTCACACTCTACACGAACCGCACTGTTAGGAGCACTATTCGGGATTGCTAAGATGGATCTGAGGAAAGTGGCCAATAGAGGCTCCAAATTCCTAGTCTTTCCAATTGCCCATAACTGAGCCCTGTAGAGTATTTGGGCTACACATTTAGCTCTATATACACGAAATGCCGGCGATACCAGCTGGCCACCTCTAGCCCCAAAAAAGCGGGAAATAGATCTTGCCACGGATACCTACTTGTCTGGACACCATGCCCACATAGGCATTCCAGGTACCATTGGCCTGAAAAACCAGCCCCAGATATTTACACACTTCGACCTGGTCCAACTGATGTCCATCTAAATGCCACCCATAAATCCTATGCCTAGGTGAAAAAACTAGAATTTTGGTTTTGTCATAATTAATTTTCAAGAAGTTGCAACTACAATAAGAGGCAAAAGCTGTTAACTGTCTACAGAGCCCCACCCTGGTCCTTGACATCAGGACTGCATCATCAGTGTAAAGAAGTATGGCCACTTCTATATCCACCAATTTAGGGAGATGGAAACGTGGCGCTGACAATATTTCCGTTACATCGTCCAAATATAAATTAAATAGTGTGGGGGCCAACACAGACCTTTGTTTCACATCCCTCTCTGTTTTAACCAGAGCCGAGAGGGAACCCTCCCGATCCAGTCTAACCTTCAATGTCGTATCAGAATACAAACCCTGGATCAGGAAAAGTAATCTCCTGTCTATAGTTGTAACCAACAACTTTTGCCACAGATGTGCTCTGGAAACCAGGTCAAAGGCCAACCGGAGGTCAATAAAGGCTGTGAACAGACCCGGCCTGTAATACTTCTTTGCCATACGTTCTAAAACCAGCCAGTGATCAATCATGAATTGGTCATCCCTGAATCCATTCTGTTCATCTCTCATAATCTTATTAGTCTTTATCCACTCCTCCAATTTTACAGCCAGGTAACTAGCATACAATTTCCCCACAATACTAAGTAAACTGATCGGCCTGTAGTTCTTAGCTTCTACTGGGGAACCCTTTTTGTGAATCGGGACAACTGTAGCCTGTTTCCAGCTTTCAGGCATCTTCCCAGTCTGGTTAATGCCTGTAAACAAACTAGCCAACATAGCCGCCCACCATGTCTTGTTTGATTTCAGAAACTCAGCCGGAATAAAATCCGGCCCCGGGGCTTTTCTGGTTTTCAGTTTACCAATCAGATCTTCAATTTCAGCAATCTGGACAGGGTCCCATGACGGCAATAGAGATGGAGAAACTGGTACATCATACCGGCCCGGATCCTGGGAATATATACTGGAGAAGTACTCCTCCCATTCTTCTCTAGATACCTTACCCACCGTATTCTCTTGCCTGCTACTCCAATTCCTCTGATTAAATTCCAAAATCGTTGCCCCTTTTTTTTCTTTTGCCACCAGTGCAATTTCCTCCCACATTTCCACCTGATAAGCCAACCTCTTTTCTTTTAACAGGGCTTTATATCGAGCTCTGACCTGAGTCAATTTACTAGCATTACCATCTAAGTGATTGTTCCTGAACTTCCAGTAATGTCTCCTTAACTCCTCCCTCAGATTAAGACACTCCGAGTCAAACCACTTATTCCTTGGTTCACGCCTAAGCAGAATAGAGCTAGGGCCTTCATTCCCATTAATCACTACTTTGGCCAGGTACGGCTCAAGTCTGTTTGTGATCTCTGCATACTCCTTGAGGAGTAAATCTATATTCGGAACCTCCATTACACCTGTTCTCCATTTCTCCCCAGTAGCAGAAGAAAGGCGCAGCCTCAGCTGCTCTTCCAAATTAGCATCCCATTTGCTCCTAACCTTGTTATAAGTCATCCTGGGTTGTATATCAGCACCTACTTTTGTATCCCTATAGCCAGGTATTTCAAGCCCCATTACAATTGGAAGATGATCACTACCTGCTTGAAAAACCACCCTAAATCCTGATACCTTATCAATCAGGTCCCAGGAAACTGCCATGAGATCTATATTACTGCTTCCCCTGACCAATATAAAGGTAAATTCCCCTGGAACATCCTCAGCCATCCTGCCATTCAATAAAAAGAGGCCCGTCTCAGCAATTAACTTGCCAAAGGAAATGCCACTTTTATTAATTATATGGTCCTTAAACTTCCTATCTACCAAAGGAGAGGGTTCTTCTATCACCCACCTCTCTCCTTGTTGAGATAGGTCCAAATCGGACTTACCCAATTGAGCACTGAAGTCCCTGGCCAGTATTATTCCCCCTTCCAGGTGTAACTCTTCAATAGCTCCAATCACCTCCCTCAATCCCTCCCAATAGGACTCCTTATAATACACTGAGCCATATGGAGGAATATACACATTAATCAGTGCCATTCTATATTCCTGGATGACCATAATCACCCTGCAACAAAATGGGGCCTTCCTAGGACACAAGTGGCAGCCAGCCTGTTCGATCTAAGGCACACACAACCCTCACTCGGTCGTCCTCTTCCCCCGCTGACTATGGCTTTTAAATCCTAACTNTATATATATATATATATATATATATATGGATTATTATAGAGTCAAGTACAATGTCATCCATACCTGTGCTTCTAATGGCAAAAATTCACACTCTAGACGAACCGCACTGTTAGGAGCACTATTCGGGATTGCTAAGATGGATCTGAGGAAAGTGGCCAATAGAGGCTCCAAATTCCTAGTCTTTCCAATTGCCCATAACTGAGCCCTGTAGAGTATTTGGGCTACACATTTAGCTCTATATACACGAAATGCCGGCGATACCAGCTGGCCACCTCTAGCCCCAAAAAAGCGGGAAATAGATCTTGCCACGGATACCTACTTGTCTGGACACCATGCCCACATAGGCATTCCAGGTACCATTGGCCTGAAAAACCAGCCCCAGATATTTACACACTTCGACCTGGTCCAACTGATGTCCATCTAAATGCCACCCATAAATCCTATGCCTAGGTGAAAAAACTAGAATTTTGGTTTTGTCATAATTAATTTTCAAGAAGTTGCAACTACAATAAGAGGCAAAAGCTGTTAACTGTCTACAGAGCCCCACCCTGGTCCTTGACATCAGGACTGCATCATCAGTGTAAAGAAGTATGGCCACTTCTATATCCACCAATTTAGGGAGATGGAAACGTGGCGCTGACAATATTTCCGTTACATCGTCCAAATATAAATTAAATAGTGTGGGGGCCAACACAGACCTTTGTTTCACATCCCTCTCTGTTTTAACCAGAGCCGAGAGGGAACCCTCCCGATCCAGTCTAACCTTCAATGTCGTATCAGAATACAAACCCTGGATCAGGAAAAGTAATCTCCTGTCTATAGTTGTAACCAACAACTTTTGCCACAGATGTGCTCTGGAAACCAGGTCAAAGGCCAACCGGAGGTCAATAAAGGCTGTGAACAGACCCGGCCTGTAATACTTCTTTGCCATACGTTCTAAAACCAGCCAGTGATCAATCATGAATTGGTCATCCCTGAATCCATTCTGTTCATCTCTCATAATCTTATTAGTCTTTATCCACTCCTCCAATTTTACAGCCAGGTAACTAGCATACAATTTCCCCACAATACTAAGTAAACTGATCGGCCTGTAGTTCTTAGCTTCTACTGGGGAACCCTTTTTGTGAATCGGGACAACTGTAGCCTGTTTCCAGCTTTCAGGCATCTTCCCAGTCTGGTTAATGCCTGTAAACAAACTAGCCAACATAGCCGCCCACCATGTCTTGTTTGATTTCAGAAACTCAGCCGGAATAAAATCCGGCCCCGGGGCTTTTCTGGTTTTCAGTTTACCAATCAGATCTTCAATTTCAGCAATCTGGACAGGGTCCCATGACGGCAATAGAGATGGAGAAACTGGTACATCATACCGGCCCGGATCCTGGGAATATATACTGGAGAAGTACTCCTCCCATTCTTCTCTAGATACCTTACCCACCGTATTCTCTTGCCTGCTACTCCAATTCCTCTGATTAAATTCCAAAATCGTTGCCCCTTTTTTTTCTTTTGCCACCAGTGCAATTTCCTCCCACATTTCCACCTGATAAGCCAACCTCTTTTCTTTTAACAGGGCTTTATAACGAGCTCTGACCTGAGTCAATTTACTAGCATTACCATCTAAGTGATTGTTCCTGAACTTCCAGTAATGTCTCCTTAACTCCTCCCTCAGATTAAGACACTCCGAGTCAAACCACTTATTCCTTGGTTCACGCCTAAGCAGAATAGAGCTAGGGCCTTCATTCCCATTAATCACTACTTTGGCCAGGTACGGCTCAAGTCTGTTTGTGATCTCTGCATACTCCTTGAGGAGTAAATCTATATTCGGAACCTCCATTACACCTGTTCTCCATTTCTCCCCAGTAGCAGAAGAAAGGCGCAGCCTCAGCTGCTCTTCCAAATTAGCATCCCATTTGCTCCTAACCTTGTTATAAGTCATCCTGGGTTGTATATCAGCACCTACTTTTGTATCCCTATAGCCAGGTATTTCAAGCCCCATTACAATTGGAAGATGATCACTACCTGCTTGAAAAACCACCCTAAATCCTGATACCTTATCAATCAGGTCCCAGGAAACTGCCATGAGATCTATATTACTGCTTCCCCTGACCAATATAAAGGTAAATTCCCCTGGAACATCCTCAGCCATCCTGCCATTCAATAAAAAGAGGCCCGTCTCAGCAATTAACTTGCCAAAGGAAATGCCACTTTTATTAATTATATGGTCCTTAAACTTCCTATCTACCAAAGGAGAGGGTTCTTCTATCACCCACCTCTCTCCTTGTTGAGATAGGTCCAAATCGGACTTACCCAATTGAGCACTGAAGTCCCTGGCCAGTATTATTCCCCCTTCCAGGTGTAACTCTTCAATAGCTCCAATCACCTCCCTCAATCCCTCCCAATAGGACTCCTTATAATACACTGAGCCATATGGAGGAATATACACATTAATCAGTGCCATTCTATATTCCTGGATGACCATAATCACCCTGCAACAAAATGGGGCCTTCCTAGGACACAAGTGGCAGCCAGCCTGTTCGATCTAAGGCACACACAACCCTCACTCGGTCGTCCTCTTCCCCCGCTGACTATGGCTTTTAAATCCTAACTCTCTTAACCCTCTACTGCAATTGCATCGAGGTGCCAGGTTTTCTGCAATAATAATATATATCCTGAGTCATCAAAAAACACCAGGCTTCCTGGTCATTCCAGATGGATTTCCAACCTGCAGTCCACCCCACAGAGGAAGAGGGCTCAGGGGCTGGAGGAAGATCACAAGGAGAAAGGAACCTTGGATCTCATGGCAGAGCAAACTGTATTGATTTAGGATACATTGCTACTTATTTTTGCCCAGATTAAGTCATTAACTAGTATTATTGAAGGAAAGAAGTTCCCTATGGATCAATCGACTACCTCTGCAGTCGAAAATGTGCCCAGTTACGATAGGCGCTTGAATTTGCCTCCTAAGCTGCTGGGAGGCTCTGGGGAAAAGGGGGGCATACAGAGACATCATAAAGCTAACATTCAGCAGCATGAGGGGGATGTCCTGAGATCAGGACTCTATATGTAGGGATTCAGTGGCTTTTACTGTTTTCCCCCTCCCCAGTGGAATTTTACCAGCCTGGGACTGAGGTAGTAGCAGGGCATTTGACATATATACAGCAGCCCTTTTTGGCAGAAGATACACGACACATAAGGAATATCTCCAGGAATTCATTTAGACTTAATGTGTAATCATGTTTAGGAAGTATTTCCATGTGCAACTATTATGGAAGCATATTGGCCAGTTGGCTGCGTTTGGCATCCACCTTGCTAGGATTTATGTTTGACCTTGGTTATCCCACGCTGGACAAACTGTTACCCCCCAAAGGACTGATAAAGGAGTAGGGTCACAAACTCCCCACATAATCAGAATTTAATCCCCTTGGGGCATAATAAGACAGGTAGGACTGGAGCTCCAGGTGGGGAATTAAGGTATAAAGGACCCAAGACGGGAACTGTGCCAGTTGCTCCTACCGCACAGGGGCCTGGCCCCCCCACCCAATGTATGTGGAGGAAGATAATGAAGTGGAGGTGGGATTAGAAGAACCTGACCGGGGGGATAGTTCCCCTCAGAGGGGGAAGTGTTTTGGGTTGGAACGGGGGGTGGGTGGGGGGATGTGAAACACACACACACAGGGGAACCCGGAACAGATTAAGGATTCAATTAATGCACTTCAAGAACTCCCAAGTGGGACAGTCACAGGACTGAGGAATGTGTTGACAGCACCCTTGGAAAGTACCCAGGAGGGTAGGGAGGGTGTAACAAACTGGCTAAGATCTCCGGAAATTGAGATTTGTGCTAGGGAGGAGGAGGGGAGTTTTATCTCAGTTGATGGATTATTGTACCCAGGGGAAGAATTTGTGGGGAACCCAGGGGTGAGTAAAGAAGCAATATTAAGTGCCCAGTGGGAGGCTAATAGGCTGTTAGAATCGTTTGAGTTGGGAGGGTCCTCCCCGGACAGGTGAAAGGCAATGAAAACCCCAGTAATGTTGGATGAATTTGAGCAGGGGTTGGTTTCTAATTTTTCTATGAAGGGGAAGTGTATAGTGCGGATTACAGAAAGGTGATTGCTGAACCAGTGGTTAGCCAGCATAACTCCGATAAAAGGGAGGGGAAATTACTAGATCTTGAGGGAGGGGGAAATAAGGTGTTATCACAAATTAATTCAATTGGAAGGAATAACCAGGGAATTGTAGGCAATGTTGTATGCTCCGGAGAGCCGGGGTTAGATGCTTTGGGCAGGCCTACAACCTGACCACTGGCTTCGGTGAAATTGACATCTTGGAACATTGCAGGTTGGATCCAACAATATCTAAAATTCCGAACAGGGCAGCCTATGCCAAGAAAGGAAGGAGAGGCTCTTCAAGAGGAGATGTCAGCCAAGGAGAGCAAAGGGTGTTCGGTCGTGGGGGCTAAGCCAGAGGAAATAGAGGAATGACCTGGTGAGGTTGGTCAGGAGATGGAAGAAGCAGGTTCTCTGGAAGTGAGGGACCAATACACATGGACCATACACAAAGACTGTGTATGTATATAGAACTGTGACATTGTGCATAGAAGGCCTATGGTAGAGGACTGTATTGTATGTAAATAAAGGACCTGAGTGATGATTTCCCAGAGAATGTGACTTGGTGGACAGCATCCTGAAAGGACTTACCCCAGGTATTCTGGACCCTGTTACAACCAACATTTCACAAAGCTTCCATGCAGCGTTAAAAGATAGTCAGAATGGAAGGAAATATCAATGGAAGCAATGATCTTGTCACTATATAGCATGGGGCACCTTTTACTGGAGAAAGGTTTAACATGGACTTTGCAACATGGAGAATTTCCTCTTAAGTCCAGAATTCATCAAATATACAAAATCTCCTGAGATGGTAAAATTTACACCCATTGCTTGTGATCCTGCACACATTTTGGAGCTTGTAAAAGGGGGAGAACATCCATGGCCCAAAGAGGAAAAGTATGAGAAATTGTCATTTGTTTGTCAAGAAGTGTTTGCAGACATAACCATAGAAAACAGCTTAACTGTTCTGTGTCCACAGTTACGGATCTTTGTGGTGAGGGGCAGTAAGGATAATCATTACATTAACCTCTTCCCAAAAGAGAGCTCTTCCTGTCCATCCACTAGGACTTACTACTTAGCTGCTAGAAAATATGTTGGAATGTCAGCAGTGCCTGATAAGCCTTTCAGACTCCAATTCACACAGCTCAAAAGAAACAAGAGGCAAAACACAGATCTGGATGAAAGCTTCCTCAAACACAGTTCTCCTTTTTCAGCTGCATCTGATTCAGTCCAGGTGCTTAGAGAGTTTGGAGCCAGATAAGCATGTTATAGTGACAGAACACTGAAGAGACAATTATTGATAACCTCCATGTTGAGATGCAAAGAAAAAGATATGCTCAAAGGGCAAATTATCAGATATTGAGACTATACTTGGATTATCTGCAGAAAGTGTAGAATACAACATTGGATACTCTCATACACCAGCCCCATGGGCTAACAATACATTCCCAACTCTTTTGCCACAGAAAATGGGAATTGTTTCTTCTGTGGCTAATTATAGAGCTGCAGGAGTGGCTCTATAGTTAAGGACAGCTCACATTGTCTGTTTTAATGTTTGTACATTCTACTGCTTATAAAATCAGCACTATATATCCTATTTGTCTGGAATTTGGCACAGAAGATTGTTTGGGTGACAATTACACTCTATCCACCATTCATGCAAATTGGACAAAATACAAAAAAGTTACAGCAGTTTGACAATTGGCATTAAAATTGGTTTTTCTACCTGTTTCAGATACTTTTAGTATTCACTTGAAAGTGTACTTGAAGAATTTTTTGTGAGGTGTAGTCATGTGAAGAAATTCAAGGATGCCATCTCCAGTGTTTTTTATTTTTCAAAATACATCTGGTAGCATTAAAGTTTTAAGATTTTCAACTTTCCATATTAGTCAATGAAGTGTAAATGTCATGGATGTGCAGTCCCACTAATCTTCCCCATTTGACCCTTCCCCGCTGCACATTCTGGTTAGAGTGCAGGAGCAGGCCAGGAGGGTTACTGGGACTGGACGGGGGGTTAAATTGTGGGTGAGGAAGGGTGCTGGGACTAGGCAGATGGTTAAATTGCAACCGGAGAGGAGTGCTGGGACCGGATATGGGTGTGTTAAAATGCAGCCAGGGAGGGGTGCTGGATCTGAACGAGGGATTTAAATCATGGGCAGGGAGACCTCATTTGGCCCCTAGACTAAAGCTACTTCTCAACCCCACAGAACCCTCACACTCACAGGCTACAGAATAAGGCCTCTGCTTGACTGGATCATTCCATCCTCGATGGGGATGGAAATGGCTGCAGCTGATTCAGACTAATCATCTTGTTCTTTGATAGAGTAACAAGTTCAGTGGATGAGGGGAAAGCTGTGACAATGTAGCAATCTCAACAAAGCATTTGAGAAAGTTTCACATGTGATTCTCATTGACAAGCTTGTACATTGTTGGCTGAAAGACAACAGCAAGATGGAGTCACATGTGGCTGAAGAACCATACTCAAAGAATGATCATCAATGGCTCATCATCAAACTCACTTTTGTGGTATCAAGTGGGGGGTCCCACAGGGCTCTCTCCTGGGTCTGGTGTTATTCAACAACTTTATTAATGACTTGGATGAAGCAGCAGAGGCCAGAGGGAATACTTATCAAGGCTACAAATGACACAAAACTGGGTGGGATAGCTTGCACCTTGGAAGATAGAATTTTTTTTAAAAGTCTTGCTATGTTGGAAATCTGGGCTGAAATCAACAAAATGAAATTCAACCAACACAAATGTAAAGCTTGACATTTATTAAAGAGATGAAAAATGGTGTGTGTGTTGGATACCTGGCTTGGCAGCAGCATATGCAAAAAGGATCTAGGAATTGTGGTTCATCACAAACTGAACATGAGTTAGGAACATGCTGTGCTGCAAAAAAGATGAGATTAAGAGTTGAGTTAAGTAGTTAGTTTATGTTACAGTTAATAAATTAAAGAATTGTAAGCCACCCTGAGCCTAAGGGATAGGGTGGGATAAATAAACGAATGAATGCAACTTTAAGCTGCATTAACAGAAGCACTATTTCCAAAGCAGCAGAATTTATAACTGTACACTAGTCTGGTCAGACCTCACCTGGAGTGTTGTCTTGAATTTGGGGTGCCTCGTTTTAAGAAGGACACTGATAAATTGGAGTGCATTCAGAGGAGAGCAACAATGAGAAAGGGAGAAAGGGTATGGAGAGTAAGTCTCATGAGGAAAAGTTGAAGGGACTGTGTATGTTTAACCTAGTAAATAGAAGATTAAGGGGAGGCATGATAATAGTCTTTAAATATCTAAAGGACTTGCCACCAAGAACATGGCATGGAACTGTTCTTCGAGTGACTCCATGATTCTCACCTATGGGAGATCACGTGACCATGTGTCTGGCTGGGAGTGCTTGCCTCTAAGAGCAGTCTAGAGCTTCCAGCTATTCAAGTCTCTGGAAGCTTCGCGCTCGCCCCCTCCCTCAGGGAGGAGGGGGGGTATAAAAGGAGGGGGCAGAGCCTGTCCCTCAGTTCCTTTTACCACGCTGGCAGAAGGAACGCTTGCTTCGTCTCAACACTAGCAGTCTTTAGATAATTAAGTTTGATAATTAGATAATTTGTTAGATTAGATTTGTATATAGCTTTGTATAAAAAAATTTAAAATTACCTCAGGCCCGTTGGGACCCCGTGGATGGCAGCGCAGCCCGCAAAAAGTGGGATTCAAACGCTGCTCTACTTGCACCTTATCAATCCCAGCCTCAGACCAGCACGATTGCTGTCTTCTCTGCCTGGGGGAGGCTCATAACATTAGAGCCTGCATGGCTTGTGAAGCTTTCTGCTCACAAGCAGACTTGATAGAGGGAAACCCTATCCCTGGAGTCAGTGGACTAAGCCCTTATAAAGCAAGCTGTCATGGGTTTGGAGGTCCACCCCCCCCCACTTTACCGGGTTTGAGTGACTCAGTTTCCCTTGCACACAGTTCTCTTGAATCAGTTCTCTCTCTGGCTAATTCAAGTGTGCCACAATGAAACTCCTTAGTCACCCAAGGGCCCGATCCTTCCCGTTTACAGACTCTTTACTCTCTGGGTTTGCAAGAGCTTGAGGGCTCTTGTAGCTCACTTGTGTTCCAATATTAGACACTAGACCACTTCTTTATGAAATAAGAAGTCAGTTTATTGATTACATAAACAAGATAGTTAAACAGAGTGGTAATTAGAAATCAAAGGTAAATATAACGC
>QEPC01001119.1:958354-999573 GCA_003113815.1 Sphenodon punctatus
TAAGCTATTCACCTTACCCTAAAACAAGGTCCAGAAGTTCTGGTTTTCTCAGCCATGAAAGTGAATGGCTGGGCACTTGGCTTTAGAGATCAAAATCCTTCTCTCACTTCATGCTTCTCCCAGCCTGCTGCTGGCTGGCCTTTTGTATGTAGATGCTCAAAATGGCTTTTGCAAGAAGATCTCCAAGCAGTCTCTTAATAAGCAGCTTTTCCCTCTGGGATCTCTGTCCTTATATATCCTGGAGGAAACTCTTAGCCCTTTCTCCAGGCTTCTAGAATTCCCTTTGTTCTCTTATCAGGCTTCTATGTGTCTTTTGCACATAGCCCATGGCTACCTTTATTAGCATTGTTGATGTCCCTGGCCATCCGTCTGGCCCCAATACACGTTAGTATCTCTTTGTATCCTGTGTAGCCTGGTGACGTGTTAAAGCCCTAATTTGAGTTGTACAGTTCTCAGGGTTAACATTACAAACATGTGGAACCTTTGACATTACATAGTGTACATGTATAGTAGCATTACATCCATGTGAAACCCCTGGCACCACACATTTACCAAACATGTAGTCCCGTGTTACACATTTGTGACCCCATGTTTCTCCATGACACAAGCCTCCTGGACTCTGTGCAACCCGGGCAGAGTCATCCTTCAGATACTCTCACCGGGCCCCAGTCAGCCACCTTGGCCTCAGATCCCAAGAAAAAAGCCCTGAAAGTCCAAGAGACACAGTACCCCTCCCAACTCCTCAGCAGAAAGCTCCCCAGCACGGAGCACGGTCTTCATGGCAGCCTGTTAGACTGACACCAACACGACCTCTGGTGGACAAATGGCATAATATCAGGGCTCAAATAAGACAGGCATCCAAAGCTCCCCACAGGGAATCTCTCTGGCACCGTGGGACCAATTTTATGAGTCTCCAGCTGAGCACCCACCTACCTGGGCTCCTCCACACAAGCTATGAGCCTTTCTATGCACCCCCATACGGTGCTTCTTTTTACCCTCCACCAGGATGGGAATGTCCACCTCCATAGCACGCAAATAGGGACCCTCGTGTCCAGTCATACGGTCCTGGACCCTCAGATTACCAATACAATCTATGGGCACCAGAGAGGCGGCATGATACTTCTCTTGTTATGAGAATGACTCATCTTCATTAGCAGCTTCTCTATTCCCATGATGGGAGAAACAACCTATAAAGAGGAAGCATTTCCATAAAGGGCAAGTTTCTTGCTCAGCATCATCTCTCTCTAAGACTGTTTCCTCAACAGAAACAAGAAGCAACCAACTATTGCGGCAGCAGCCAGGCAATCTTCAGCTAGCTCAGCCTGCTAATATGGCCATCAATCAATCACAGTGTCAGAGCTCATCTGGGGTGGCGTTGGGCTGGGCGGGGAGCCCCGACCCGGCAGCGGGCACTACAGGTTGCTGGGCAGCCAGAGCTCCTGCAGAGCTGTGGAGAGGGGCAAGGGGGGCATGGCCTCAGGACGCACGACCCCGGGAACAATGCACCGGGGCCCAACCATGATGCAGCGACGTGCACGCCTACAGGGGTGTGGCCATGACAAGCAAGGGGGAAGCCCGTATGCACTGATAGAGGGGGCGTGGTTTCAGGATGGGGAAGCGGCAGCACCTGGGTTGGAGGAACTGGAGGAGGATAAAGCAAGGGGCAGGGCTTCTACTCCCTGCCGGTAATCACTTGTGAGAAGCTGGTCCCTGGTTTGGATCTGTATCGACCCATGTTCTGTGTGTGTGGGTGTGTCTTATACTTCTGTGAGTTTGTGTGTGTGAACGGTAGAGTGAAGCTGGTGTGGGTAACCTTGTATGAGAGTGAAGTTGAGGATTTCTAGGTGAGCAAGAACGAAAGAACATATGCCCCCCCCCCTTCACTTCCCCACACCTAGAGTGAGTGACCTTCTCCTGAATGCGTGAACACCCCAGTTTGCCCTCCCTTTGTCTCCTCACCATAGTCCATCCCCCTGGCATCCACATGACTATTCCTGGATCTTTCACGTGGCATTCCCTGGTCCCAGGAGCGTGTACGTAAGGAGAGTGTGTGGTGAGTACTCTGTTTCCCCCTGCCCCCAGGTGTCCCCTCTCACACCCTCTGATTATCTGGGTTGCTTTTTGATAGAGGAGAAAGACCACACAAGATCCTGAGGGTACTTGCTTTCCTGGAGAGGTTCCTTGGGATGGGTCAGAGGGGAGAACAGTTGGGGGGTTTGGGAGCTGGTTTTCCTCTTCTCTACCCTACCCACCTGAAACACAGTCACTGAATTTATTTGCTACTTCCAACAGCACAATCAAGCTACTTCAGAGGCTTCTTTCATGATTTACCAACGGACAAGGCTTCTCCAAATCAAGAAGTTAGTCCTCTTCCACCTCCATCAAACAGTATCTCAGAGCTTTCATTGATATCTACTGAGGATGTGAAGAGGTTCCAGGCCATTATGAAAAACCTCACCACAGCTTTGCCCCAGATACTGGCCAAGGTTTTAAGAAAAACACCCTCTGGACTGGTATTTGGAATCCTGGCCGGAGGAGATGCAGGACATATATCACTACCTCTTTTTGATGAACTACCTGAGCCAACCAAGGTTGCCTGGGTGATCCTCAGCTCCACCTATAAGCAAGCTTGCGGACTCTCTTTATCCAGTAACCCACACCACTGATATGTTTATTCACCATCCAGCCCCAAACTTGATGGTGGTGGCTGCAGCAATGACAAAACCAGTATCTGGAGCTGTGAAGACTACCCCCTCCGATCGTGAGGAATGCCGTCTGGATGTGACTGGGTGCAAATCCTTCTCTTCCTGTACGCTTTCCCTGCGAGCGTCAAATTATGCAGCTGCCACGGCACCCTATCAGCATGCCCTGTGGGAGAAAGTGACTGCAGCTAGGATGACATCTGAGCTTAAAAGCTCTGCAATAGAAGGTTCTCAGTTAGCACAGTTTAAGTTCACCTCGTGAATGCACATTGCCGAGTGCACAATTGGGGGAATAGCAAATGCAGTAACAACAAGATATCACGCCTGGCTCAGGTCAACAGCCTAAGGTGGATTCCCTTTTAGAAAAGGGAGCTATCGAGGAACTTTTTCTGGATCGCCTCAACCACGGATTTTACTCGCGTTACTTCCTCGTTGACAAGAGGGATGAAGGTATGCGGCCCATACTGACTACCCAGGGCCTCTAGTCACTAGAAGAGACTTCATTATACATCAATGTCCTCGAGTAGAGGGCTATCCGCTTGGCCTTGAAAGCCTTCAGGACCATCCCAGAAGGAATGCACGTACAGATATCAGACAACATGACCGCTGTATCCTCAATCGGTAGGGGTGGGCCAGGTTGAAAACTGTCACTAATGAAGCTATGCAGACCTGGTATTGGTGCATAGAGGCAGGGGTGACACTGTTGGCAATTCACCTTCATGGAGAGGAAAATGTGCTAGCAGATCAACTCAGCAGAAACCAAATATCAAAGACATGAGTGGTCCTTGTCCAATCAAATTTTTCATCAGCTCTTCAAGGAATGGCGTACCCCGACTTGGATCAGTTTGCAACTGACCACCACAACAAGCTTCTATGCTTCTGCAGCAGGGGGAGCTGGTCCAAGGGGGTCAATTTCCAATGCCTTCACAATTCCATGGACCAATTTCTTCACTTACGCCTTCCCTCCATTCCTATTTATTTGCATTTTTTAGCTGCCACCCTCATGCCTACGGCATCTCAGGGCAGCGTACAAAATAATAAAATATACAATAAAATTCAATAATAATATAAGACATTTAAAAAAAAACATTTAACCTCCCCGCCCCCCAGCTATCCCACCCTCCCTGAAGGCCTGGGCGAACAGCTAGGTCTTGCAGGCTCAACGAAAAGCCAGCAGACATGGGGGAAAAAAAAGCTTTACAAGGCACACAGGGATTGCACTCGCCTCATCCTCATAGCCCCCGACAGCTGTGGTTCAGGATGCTCCATTCCATGGCCCCTCACAAATGGACCCTGCCTCTCCATGCCAATCTCATCACACAACACAGGGGCAGCCTGCTCCACTCAGACCTGCAATCACTGCACCTGATGGCGTGGTATATACCATAAAGCTTCAAAATGACCAGATCCCTGACCATATAAGAGAAGTTCTAAAACTCCAGAGAACAGTCTACTAGGAAGACAAATTATGTTAAGTGGAAGGGCTTTTTATTTTGGTGCCATTCTAACAGCATAAATATCCACCATATACCGATGCACGCTATCCTGGATCATCTCCTACATCTCAAGTGGGACTTTCACTCTCGACAGTTAAAGTTTATCTAGCTGCTATTTCAGTGCATCTTCAAGGTCCAGGGGATCAACCCTCTTCTCTGAACCACTGACATGTGCATTCCTAAAAGGTCTCAGTAACCTATATCCTCCTCTCAAGATCCCAACACCACAGTGGGATCTAACCTTAGTGCTCACCAATCTGACTAAGGCCCCTTTTGAGCCTCTGTCCATCATCCCTCAGTTATTTGTCCTACAAGGTCATCTTTTTAGTGGCAATCACATCAGCTCGCCGAGTTTCTGAATTGGCTGCTCTCAGAGCCTCTCCTCAGTACCTCCTCATGTTCAAGGACAAAGTTCAATTGCGGACTGACCCTGCTTTCTGTCTGAAGGTGGTGTTCTCTTTCCACCTTAATTAGGTAATCACCCTCCCTACCTTCTTCCCATGCCCACATGCTTTGCAACTGGAGGCTTCTCTTCATATGCTAGATGTAAGAAGAGCTATAGCTTTCTACTTGGATAGAACTAAGATATTCAGGAAAACAGACTCCCTATTCATCTCAGTAAGCGGGGTCTCCACAGGAAAGATGCTCTCTTTTCAGCATTTGTCAAAAATAATTCTCACCTGCATTGCAACTTGCTATAGATTGGCAGGAAAAAATCCACTGATGAATTTGAAAGTCCATTCGACAAGAGCTATGGCATAGACAGCTGCTTTTCAGTATATCCCAATAGAGAAGATTTGCAAGGCGGCGGCTTCTACGGACACGTTTGTGAAACGCTATGCCCTTGACCTGGCAGCAAAGTGTGATGCTTCCTTCAGAAGAGCGATGTTGTCTGCTATCCTGCCATGATCCAGCTCCCTCCACCAAAGCAAGGTAACAGATTTCATCAGCAACTGCTTACATTCTCCTATAGGTGAAAATCATGGAGCCACTCGAAGAAGAAATCAAGGTTACTTACCATAACTTAATTCTCCGAGATGGCTCAGTACATTCTCACCACCTGCCCTCCTTCCCCTCAACTGAACTGACTTGGTGAGTTCTGCCAGCTGAGTTTGTGGGAACTGAGGGACAGGCTCCGCCCCCTCCTTTTATACTTCCTGCAGGAAGAGAGCAACTCCAGACTCAGTTGATCAGGAAGAAGGACAACGGTGGTTGTCTGCTGACCAGACTGGTCATTGCAAGAAGTGTATTGTCTTCCAGGTGCACAAATCCAGGATGTGACAAATATTGCTAAGACTCATCATACCCTCTGATCACTCTCTTTTCCTACTCATCCACATGAAAACAAATGATACTGTCAGGCATGACCTTGAGTGTATAAGATGTAGCTATGAGGTCCTGGGTAGGAGGTGAAGGGTTTAGGGGCACAGAGGGTGTTCTTGTAAATCCTTTCTGTTGAAGGTAGTGGCCCCAAAAGAGAGAAAGAAATATAGAATGTGAACACCTGGCTATGAGGATAGTGTTCACATGAAAGGTTTGGATTCTTGGACCATGGCATGAGTTTCTGGGATGAAGGACTTCTGGAGCAAGATGGACTACACCTTGCAAAAACTTGGAAGAATATTTTTGGCAACAGACTTGTGAATCTGGTTGGGAGGGCTTTAACCTAGATCCTTTGAAAGATGGAGTCAAGAGACCACAAGTAAGAAAGAACAAAGACAAGTACTAAGGAGAGGGACCTGTGTAATACGTTTGATGGCCAGAGAGTAGAAAGATAGACACCTTGGAGCCAGAGGTACTGCTAGGCATACAGTCACTAGGCACCTAGTTTCTGAAACCTTCTGATGATGTGATGGCCAGTTACCTTGAGGCCCTTGGTGGGCAGAAAAACAGAGTCCAGAGCGGCCACCTGTCTTGAGAAAGTATTGGGCTTGAGGCTGCTGTCTAGTCCCTCTTGTAGGAACTCGAGGATCTGAGGAATGTGAACCTGCTCAGGGTCCAGGGACCTCCTCTGGCACCAACCTCTGAAGGCCCTCCACATTGACTGGTAGATCCTACAGGTGGAAGGCCTTCTTGAAGCCAGTAAGGTGTTCATTAGGGCATCAGAGAAGCCGAGCCTCTCTAGAGCCGAGTGCTCAATTTCCAAGCAGCTAGTCTCAGGTGGGCCAAACCCTCGAAGAGGAAGGGGCCCTGATGGAGGAGATGTGGGACTTGTGGGAGGAACAAGGGAGAGAAGACTGCCAGTTCGATTATGTCCAAGAACCAAGGTCTCCTTGGCCAGAATGGAGCCACAAGAATGAGAATGGCTCTCTCTGACCTGGCCTTTGCCAGAGTTTGGCCGATTAGGGGAAACGGGGGAAAGGTGTATAGGAGCCCTGGGGGCCAGAGGGAACTGAGGTTATCTACATTTGGGAGAAGAAAAGGGGGGCTTTCGCGTTGTGGGGCGATGCGAGGTCCCACTGCGGGTTCCTGAGTGTTGACCTGATGAGTTGGAAGGCCTCTGAGAACAGGGACCACCATCCCGGGTCCAGACGTTGTCTGCTGAGCCAATCCGCCTCTGGGTTGTCCTCCCCTCTGATATGAAGGGCTGTGAGCGACAGGAAGTGGTTTTCTGCCCAGGTCAGCGGCTCCTTGGCCTCTGCATGAAGGGCTCGGCTCCTAGATCCACCCTGGTTGTTTATGTACGCCTTCACTGTGGTGTTGTCTGTGAGGACTAGCACATGAGATTTCCAAACGTGTGGGAAGCTGAGGAGGGCTAGTCTGATCGTTTTGAGCTCGAGCAGGTTGATGCTTTTTGACGACAACTCCTCTGACCAGAGCCCTTGCATGGTCAGGGACTGCAAGCGGGCTCCCCAACCGGTTAGACTGGTGTCCATAGTGACGGTTACTCTCTGGGGTTTGGAGAGTGGGGAGCCCTGCTGGAAGGGCTTGCTGGTCAGCCACAAGCGCGTGGAGGTTTTGAGTCTGGCAGGGAGGTGAATCCAATGGTTGCGGCCATGGATGAGGTGAGTCTGCCATGGTCTGAGGAGCTGTTGAAGTGGATGGAGATGGAAGCGTGCCCAAGCTATCTGTTGCGTGAAGGATACTAGAAGGCCCAGGAGACTTGCCAGGAACTTGAGGTGAAGTCTGGGGCTGAACACAAGGAGACTTGTCCCGCGCCCTATCTACTCCTGGCGTGGGCGGGGAATGAAGAATCTGTCCCTTGCTGTATCTATTATGACTCCTAGATGTTCCAGGCGTTGACCAGGGCTTAGGTGGCTTTTCTGACTGTTGATAAGGAAGCCGTGTGTCTGAAGGCAATAGAGCGTCCTCTGTACATCCCGGCAGGCCTGGTCTTTGGACGACGAGCAGATGAGATCGTCCAAGTAGGGGTGGACATGAATCCCCTGTAGGCGGAGATTTGCCATGAGTGGCACCAGTATCTTGGTGAAGGTATGGGGTGCTGATGCCAGGCGGAATGGAAGGGCGGTGTACTGCCAGTGGTTGCCATTGTATGCAAACCTGAGCCATTTGCGGTGGCCTGGGAGGATGGGCACGTGGAGGTATGCTTCCTTCAGGTCTAGTGCGAACTGCCTGGCACATGGTTTTCAGGGTCTCCATCCGGAACCTCGACTTCCTCACTCGCTGGTTGAGGCGTTTGAGATTGAGGACGGCCCTCCACTCTCCAGACTTCTTTGGGATGAGAAAGAGGATGGAGTGGACCCCCAGCCTGTGCTGGGTCGGAGGGACTGGCTCGATGGCTCCTATGGTGTGCAATCGATGGATCTCATCTAGCATGGCCCAGTGTTTCTGCGACCTGGAAGATACGGGGGAGGGGAGGAATCTGTTCAGAGGAGGAGAGGAAAGCTCGATCGAGTAGCCCCAAGCTAGGTTCTCCCTTACCCACGTGTTGGAGACTGAAGCTTCCCAGACTGGAGAGAAAGCTTGGAGCCTGCCTCCGATGCGTGTGGTCAGTCCTGCTTCCTTTTGGGGGGGGGGGGGCCCGCAGAGGGTCTATGGCGAGGGGGAGGCTGGTATTTCTTCTTTCCGGAGGAGTGTCTGCAGCTGTGTGGAGTTGGGGGAAGGGAGAAGAGAGAGACACTCTGCCTGCTGGTGCCTAGAGCTCATTGGCTGTTTCTCCCCCCTTCCAGGTACTTATACAGGGGCTGGGGCACCCTTGGGCGTTAGCCCTTGGGTGGCAGCCGAAGGGCGACACCTAAGGGTGTCGGCCGTTGTCGGGGCCGTTTGTGGGGCCGAGTTGGTGTTGGTGCCCCCCCCCCCTTTGTACTTCAGTCTTGCGGTGGAGTGTGGGACTGCTGGTGAACGGAGGTTGCCCTGCTGAATTGGATCTAAGGTCCCTCCGATAGCGGTGGAATATGACTTCATTAAAACAGTCCCGTTTGGAGACGACCTTTATTTCCCCTTCTGAGACTAAGGTAATGAAGCAACGGTGGATGGACTGTTTTCTTAGGCTTGGCGACAATGGGGAAGGAGTAAGGAAGGGAGAAAGTGTTACTGTCTCCCCAAAGCTGCATTCCTCTCCAGCTCAGAGACTGACCATTGAACCGCCTGAGGAGGAAAATATTCTTGACATATCTGTCATAGATAAGCCGAACTTGTTAGATTCTACTACTGTGCTAAGGAATTATAATCAACAAATAGATCAGTGTAATAATGCCTCATATCTTGCCAAGCATATCCTCCTAACAGCACAGACAGTCTCATATGTTTTAGATTTATTACATCAACAAAATGAGAGGCTGAATGAGTTCGCGTCCAAGATTGAACCATTGGTGGCGCTTGGTTTAAATCAGTTAGAAGCCCCTGGGGGGGAAAATGTATATAAGACATCGCCCGTGGCCAAGGTTGATGTGGCCACAGTAATGGATCCTATTATGCCTGGGAGGATTTTTGTGTCAGAGGAACATGGGGCCCTTAGACATGTACCAACTAATATAATTTTAACGGTGATGCCCCTGTCCTCAGGTTATTTACCAGTATGGGCGTCAGCCTTGGATATTGCGGAGCATCTCCGGGTAATTACAAATTTGCCAGTGACTCGCAGAATTATAATGAATGTTTCTCATATTTCCAGTTTTGAGAACCGGTGGGTGATAAAGATCGAATTTAATACTCCTATGTGGGTAGTGAGAATATTTGAGGCTGAGCAGTTGCTTAATAGCTGTGCCGTCTATCTCTCCCCGGTATTCATTAAAGAGCCATTGGTAAAAACAAATGGAGAGGTCCCCTTAAAACCTATTGAGGAATTAAGGCAGAGTTCTTTCTGTAAATATACCAGTGCCAAAGTAAGAATGGAGAACTGTAAACAGAAGTTGGTAGGGGCCTCTGATGCCATAGTGGCTGAGGCTGAGGCAATGGAGATCGGACCAGCTGTTGTTGATGGTACTAAGGACACTACCGTTCCAGTAGTGAATGAGGACCTGAAAACCTTGAGGATACATAAGGATTGGGCTGATCAATTAATGGATCTATATAAGATAGTGGATGGTGTAGTAAACAGAATGGAATTGAGGGGGGTGGAAGTAAGTAATATCAAGGTGAATCAGGGTAATCAGATATATGTGGACCCTATAATAAATTTAGAGAGAGGAAGTTTTAATTCCAGAAAATGTTGTGTTTGATCCAGAAATCTTGGCAAGAGAAGGGTTGCCTGTAGAGCTAGAGGCAAATAAGGAGAGCAAGCAGGGGAGGAGTCTAACTAAGAATGAGGTTCGTGGAGATGGAGTAACAGAACAAGAGGGGAGGCTTATTCCTGGGACTCCTGATTTAGAAGGTAAACGGACCCTCTCCATGAATGATTCCCAGGCTAGGCGGCCAGCTGGGGGGGGGTTCTCAAGCTGCAGATCTGCTTGATATGGACCAGTTAGTTTCAATATGATACAGGGGGCCCTATGTCCCGCTGTCCGATGGCCAGGGGGGCATTAGGGTGGGTTCATGGAATGTGGCTGGATGGTCTAATAAGGTCTTGGACCCGGATTTTATCTTACATTTAAGATCCTATGAGATAATTTGTTTGCAGGAGTTGTGGCTTGAGGACGAATCCCAATTTTACTTGGAGGGTTATAAAAGTTGGTGCCTCCCCGCTAAGAGGAGGAAGCGTAGAGGTAGGCCTGCGGGGGGGTTGGGTATATTTGTCTCATTAAAATTGAATGCCAAGATAAATGTAATTGTTCTCATATGTGGCAACATCTGCACGCTGAAGTGCGACTTGTGCGAATTAGGATTAGTCTTCCTATTGCTAAATGTTTATTTGCCACCTGCTGATGGAGTGGGGTGGGCCCAATTTAGGTGTCTCTTGACAAAAATACAGGAGGAATATAACAATGTTGCCCTGTGTATTTTGGGTGATTTTAATGCTAGGATGGGGCCGTCAACTGCCTCTCTCTGGGCGGAAATGCAGCAAGTAAATTTAATTGATCAGGATGATTATTGGAACTCTGATAATAAATAAACTCAGAAAATAAATGAGGGGAAACTGCTGTTCGAGTTAGTTCTTGAGAATAATCTATATATTCTTAATGGGAATTTCAGGGGTGATATCCCAGGTGAATTAACTTTTCCTTTTTTGCAGGGTGGTAGTACCATTGATTATGCTTTGGTATCCCTCCCTTTGTTGCAGCTTGTGGAGTCATTTAGGGTAGGGGATAGGGTAGAGAGTGACCATTTCCCTATCTGTGTGCCTTTAAGGGTGCTCTCGACCTCTCAGTAATCAAGGAAGAGCTAGCTGGTGCTCAGGGATCTCAGATGGGTAGGATGCGTAGGTCTTGGTCGGAAACCCGGTGGAGAGAAATCAAGGCTTTGCTGGCCATGAGACAAGCTAATGATCTTAGGGTATGTTTAGAAACCTCCTCTGATTTAGCTGGTACTTTGGTTGCGTTGGATAATTTGGCAGATCTTTTAATGCCGTATTTATCCAAGACTTCTTTAGTGAGTGATAATGGGGGGGGAGGTAGTAAATGGTGGAATAGTGAATGCAGGACCCTTAGGTTGGAGTTAAGGAAAAGGGCGAGTGCGCTTAAATTATGGGGTGACTGGAAATCTTTGGACTTATATAGATTTATATATCGGCAATATAGAGCCTTATTAAAAAAGAAAAAGCAGGACCTTCAAGCATTAAAGTGGAATCAATTACTTAATGCTTTGCAAGGAGGCAATGGGAAATTATTTTGGAGGTTGATAAATGATTCAATTGCTGGACCACGTGGTATGGTTGATTCTGGAATTAGTTGTGACAAATGGGAATCACATTTTAGGGAAATATTTAACTCCAGCTTCCCTATAAATTCAATTATAGCTAAGTGTGATCCAGCTCCTGCTGATTGGGATCCTGTGAGTGAGGTTGAAATTTATGAAGCCATCAAGAGATTAAAGAATGGCAAAGCCCCCGGGGAGGATTTTATCCCCCCCGATTTATATAAGGCAATGCCAGAGTGGTGGCTCAAAGCCTTGGCAAATCTTTTTACACTCATAAATAAGGCAGGCTCGGTCCCTGAGTTGTGGAAATCTGCGCTAGTAGTCCCCATATATAAAAAGGGGGATAGACTGGACCCAAAAAATTATCGACCAATTAGCCTGCTACCCATTATTTCCAAAATATATTCTACAATCTTACTAACCAAGTTACAGCAATGGGTAAATCAAAAGCAAATTATTGCTATAGAACAGACAGGTTTTTTGCCAAAGAAGAGCACCATGGATCATTGTTTTCTTTTGTCCCACCTGGTTGAAAAGTATAAAGCCAAGGGGATTAATCTATATGTAACTTTTGTAGATTTCTCTTCGGCGTTTGACCGGGTAAACCGGGAGAAATTGTGGGAGAAACTTGGCAGTTTAGATATTGATCAATGACTCTTGATGCTAATAAAATCTTTATATTCGGGTACTGGACTTAGAGTTAGGATGGATAAATTGGGCCATCTATCAGATAGAATTGAGACCTCCAGAGGTGTAAGGCAGGGGTGTTTATTGGCCCCGACGTTATTTAATATATATGTCAACGATTTGATTATAAATCTTAGGGATAAAGGACGTTATATGGCACCCAAAGTAGGTTCTAGAAGGATCTCACTTATCATGTATGCGGATGATACAATTTTGTTGTCAACTTCAGGACTGGGTCTGAGACGCCTGTTGGCGGATTTTGCCAAGCTATGTAGCTCTCAGGAACAGGTGATTAACTATAATAAAACTAAGGTTATGGTTGTGACAACATTTAAGAGGGAGCCTTGGTTTATAGATTCTAATCCAATCGAACAGGTTAAATATTATTCCTACCTAGGGCTTGTGTTTACATATAATGGGTCCTGGCATTCCCATGTTCAATCCCTGAAACTAGTACACTGGGCCCATTGAGGGCAATCTGTAAATTTTTTCAATCAAGGGGGGGTCAGAGGTTTGTGCCCGCCATTAAGGTATTTCGAGCTAAGATTGTGGCAAAGATAAGATATGGGGCCTTATTGTGGGGGATGTCGCCTGGTGTGATGAATGCATTAGAGCCAGTGCTCCATAAGTTTTTGAGGAGTCTGATACAGATATCAAACTCAACACCTTCGGTCCTGCTCAGACGTGAATTGGGGATGCACTCTTTAAGGGTTGATATTATGGAAACAATGCTGCTAAGTATGTTTAAAATTAGTTTTGGCCATGCAACTGAACTGGCAAATATGTGCTTATTAGAAAAACAGGATAATGAGTGTGTAGGTTCTGCCTGGTGGAACAATATAAATGAGGTCCTAAATACAATTGGCCTGTCTTATTCATTTTTAATGAATTTTCCATTCAATGTAGTTAAAAACTTGATAAAGGCTAGGGTCAGGGATCTGGAGGACCAGACAACCAGAGCTACGATTGCTGGACTACGGATGTCTCCGTGGTACCAGTTTCTAGTCCCCGACCGTGGTGGTGCTGAGTATATTAAGTGGGAGCTTCCATTTCAATACAAACGAGCTTTTTGCGCATTGCGATTCCAGACTATGCCGTCTGCAGTTCTGGAGGGAAGATATCTAGGGATCCCGTATGAGAACAGGATATGCCCTTTTTGTCGATTGGGAACTGAGGACGTAGCCCACTATCTTTTCTTGTGCCCGATATTTTCTACCCTTAGAGAGAGGTTGGAGAAGCTTCTTGATGTCCCACTTCATTTAACAATAAAACAGAAAATAGTATTCCTTCTCGAGGGTAAAAACCTCTTAAGGACAGAGTTAATGACGCGATATGCATTTTTAATGCAAAAGGTTAGGGTAAAGAATATGGGGGAGTTGGAGCATTAAGACAGGATTAAATGATGGATCTGTATTGTTGGAGCAGTAGCTGGTCAGCTGGGTTGGATATGCGATAAGTTATGATTTAGACGGCTGAGGTATTTTCCCTCTTATTTTGAGTTTTATACATGTATTAATATTGTGATTTTACATGATGTATGTTTTGTGTATTACTTGTTTGGTCATGGCCGGTGGCCAGTACAATAAACTTATATTATTATTATTTCTTCTTTCCCTGCCAGCTGGACTTGTTTCTGGACTGTCTGGGGAAGGGGGCTCATGTCGGACCCCTTCGAAGAGCGGCTGAGTCTCTGGTGAAGTGGCTGGGGTGAAAGGAACTCTTCTTGTTGACCACCTGCTGCAGAGTAGTGCACTTGGTTTTGTCGTTGGCATCAGTCAAGACCTTATCCAGACAGGTGCCGAAGAGTTTGTGTCCCTGGTACGGACCGTCGATCAACATGTTTTTGGCTGTAGGGTCCCCGTTCCAGAACCTCAGCCAAAGACTTCTGCGAGCAGCGATGTTTGAAGCCACTGCCCTCGAGGTGGCCACTAGGGTATCTGTAGAGGCATCCGCGATGAACAAGATTCCCAGCATTATGTGGGACGTGAGAGCCTTTGCTTTCCTCTTGGAGTCCTCTGGACCTCCTGGAACCAGGATATTAGGGCCCTGGCGATGTAGGAGGTCGCAGTCGCCATTCTCATGGACATAGATGCGGCTTCAAAGCCCTTTCGCAGGACCCCCTCTATGGCCTTATCAGTGGGGTCCTTGGGGTAGCAGTCCCCCTCAGTAGGGAAGAGGGTCTGTCGGGTGAGGAAGTCATGGCTGCGTCCACCTTGGGTTGGTGGAAAAGAACCTCTCTATGCTGAGTGAATGCATAGAGTGGCTCTTGAGATCTGGGCAGCCTGTGAGAGCGGGTGGGCTGCTTCCACTCATTTAAGATAAGCCTCTCAAATGCCTTATCCAGGGGCAGACCCTTGTCTGGCTTATGCACCCTGGGGATGTGAGCTCTGACGTCCTGATCGTCCTCTGAGTCTGCGAACTGGGGCTTGTGAGCCTTTTCTTTAAGCTGAAGGGTGTGAGCTACGTGTCGCATCAGGTCATCTCTGTACTGGGCGGGGAATTCCCTTTCCTTTTCCTTTTTTTAAAATAAAAAGCGGCTTGTCCAGGGCCAGGCGAAACTGCTCCTGCCGGTGAGGAGGCAGGAAGGAAACTGAATTGCGTAGAGGGTCACCCCGTGCATGTGCAGTTGTTTTTTCAAATCCTGCCTCCTGCTGGCCAGGGCGCAGTGTCACCCACAAGATGATGGCCAGCAGCCCAGAGCAGAACAGACTTGTGATTCCCAGGGGATGCTTACACCTGCTCATCTTTCTTAGGCTTCCTTGGTAATGCAATAGGAGACATGCAAGTATTAGAGGGTGCATGGCTCTTCACTTGGCAATGGAGATTGAGGTTGCACTGCTGGGGATGCCTGACTGGGGTAGGGGTAAGTTCTGCATCTTTAGAAAGCACTGACACCCCCACCCCCCCCCTTCTTAAGCGGGGCAGGCTCTGAGGCTTCAGTGCCATAGGGAAGGTGCCGTGAAAAGGTGCCTTTGTCAGTGGGATCTTCATCCCTCCATGGTATTATAGGATGGCGCTAGCCATCTATGTTTAGAAGCCCACATATTCAAAAACAGTTTCAACAGTTTCAACTGCCAGGAATTTTATTTTGAAAATTTGCTTGCATGATCAGGGTGTAGTTAGGTGTGAACTAGGAAAACGTTACCTGTTTTGGTAAAGGGATTACAGAGTTACAGCTCTTTTGAGTTACTTAATCAGGGGGAAAACCCCATCTTCTTCTGATTTTGTAAGATGTGCTGTATCTGACTTTCCTTTGATCCAATTATCATGAAACAGCATACACCCACTTTTCAAAGTCTACTTTGTGCTTATTATCATTTTCCCCTAGAAGTAATTACATTTAAAGTTATGTTAACAAAACCATTCTGTTGCTTGCACATCAAAACAAGATGCTTTCACGAATTCGTCAAGAGCAGCTGTAAATTCCTAGAGGTCTTGGGAGTGCAAGGGAGCTGATCTGGTTTGGGTGGCACTGTCAACAAGTGAAGTGACTTTGGCACAGCTGCCTCCAGTTTAGTCTTCTCTAGTAGGAATGGAGAAGATAGAGGGATGGAGCTCAAGCACGAGAGATGCTTGATTGGGAGCAAGTACACTGTCAGGGGATCTGGGTGGAGTAGCAGGGAAAGGTAAAGCCTGTTCCCAGCAGGTGCTGGGGATTCTGATGAGAACTGAGCGCCAGTAGGGGTGTTGGGGTTCATGATTGGGAAGGGGGAACTCGAGTGGCAACCAAACTGGCAGAGGAGGGCGGGGCACCCACACACAACCCAGACATGGCCCAAGGCACCTCCCAGTCACATCCACGTCCCCACCAGAAAGGCACTGACACCCCCCCCCCCCAGGGATTCCCTCCCTCCACACACCCACCAACAAAGACCTCAGGCATGGGAACCAAGGGTTTTCCTTTTCCTTGTGGGAATTAATAAGGTTATGAGAATCTTAATAGGTTTCACCCAAAATTACATTGATGCTTGTGGAGCAGGCGAAAGAGCAGGAGATGGTGTTGGTAGATCAGAAGTTGGTGCAGCAGGAAGTAGTACCAAGGATTCAGCTGTGGTGGTAACAATGGCACCAGCTGTGTTGGATATTGAGCCCACCTTTTTAGAAACTAGAACTGGCATTGATTCAGCACCTATTCCCAACGACACCCATTTCGAAACCTTGGGGAGGCAAAGACATGGCCCCCCCCCCCTCCACATATCCCCTCTGGTAGCCTCATCCACCTTTTGGAGCCATCACTTACAGTCTTTGCCCGGGGAAGTAAACTACTGGCATGTTTAATAGATTCCAACCTAGCATTCCCCCACTCCCAACACAGGCACTGGGAATGGCATCTGGGCAGGGCCCACTCGAATTCCCCCTTTATAGAGGCTTGTGCCCTAAGAGGATCTTATGAGGGAAAACAAAGTATTAACATGAAGCCAGCCAAATTGCTCAATAGGTTTGCCATCCGTCATCAAAAAAAAGAAAAACTGTCACCACATGATTAACAAAATTAGGGTAACAGCACATGGCAGAATATCAGGACAATTTGAATGAATTTAAATTGGGTGATGGCCTGACAAACCATATCCTAGGATCCTGAAGGAATTAGCTGAAGAAATCTCAGAACCACTAGCAATTATATTTGTGAACTCACAGAAAAAGCAGGTGAGGTTCCATCCTGGAAAAGAGAAAAAACATAGTGCTTATTTTTATTTTTTTTAAAACAGGAAATTATGGCCCACTCAGTCGGACTTCAATACCTGGAGGATATAGGAACAAATGATAAAACAATCCATTTGTGAGCACCTACCTAGAGAAATGCATTCCTGGGCAGAGAGACAGGTGCCTTCATGTATCTCTTGGAAGGAAGAGGGTGATGCGAGTGTGGCCTTAGCTTGGGGTCTGCCCCACCCCTGGTAGCTGGCTGTATTAGGGAACATTAAAGTTCTGGGAACTAAAGTGAATGGAAAGGGAGAACGACGCAATAAGGAGGCCAAAATACAGCAGCACTAATATAAAGATTTTATTTCAGCTGTATTAAATTCTTACAGCACATTTTGTCTGTCACGATGCTACTGAACTGATTTTGGACATTTTGGCCAGTAAATTGTGACACAAACTCAAGAGAGCTTAAAGCAGTTGGGATTAACCACATCTGAATCAAGGAGCCCAGGAGCATAGGACCCAATTTTCTGTTCTCTTTTCACTTTCCACTCTATATGGGTGGAAATGACACAATCTGCAGGGCAGGAAAGAATTCCACCCTCTCAACACCACATTTGTTCTCCAGAATGGATCCACAGCACAGTCAAAGGAGAGCCAGTCTCTGCATATGATACTACCTTTGTTTCTACAAAACCAAAAAAGAGGCCAAATTGTGAAAGAGCAGGAAGAGGGGATGAAATTTAAAAACCATGGGATATTGAACAGCTGGCAGGAGATCTGGGGATTAGAACCTGGTTTGAAGAGCTTAATTTTTGTCAGGTTATTTGCTAGACAAGGAGGACTCCTAGGCTCCTCCTTGAAGTACAGAATATTTGTGGCTGCTTTGTTTCGTTGGAAAGGAGTCAGGGGTTCCTGGTGGGGTAGAGGCGGTGGAGCTCTGCTCTGCCTCCCACTAAGCTATGCCCTCTCCCCCGCCCGTGTTCGACTCACAGCTGATCTGGTGCTAGTGTGGCCAGATATGCAAATTATAGAGGACGCTTATGAAAAATACAGGTTGCAGGGCTGCATTGGTGCCAATGCAGCCCTGTAACCTGTTTTTTTCATAAGTGTCCTTTAAAACTTGCATATCTGGCCACCCTATCTGGCACAAAGTCATCTCAGCTGAGTCAGCGAGGGAGGAGAGGCAGGGGTTGGGCCAGTTAGTGCCTTTACTGTGCAAGTGCCCGGGGTGGCTCCCCTAGCCACGCTGGGGCATTTGTGCAGTAAAAGCAAGAGGGGTTGAAGGTGACGGGGGGACTCCCTCCAGTTCCCAATGCAGGGAGCCTCCCAATCAAACAACCTCCGGATGGCTATCCAGAATGTCAACAGAAGCCCCAGCCAAGAGGGGTGGGGGGCATGTTGTCTTACTGGCTGCTGCCAGGAACCACACCTCCTTCCAATATAGCTGCCAGACTCTGCAGTGAGTGAGTACCCCTTCCATCCTCCCTGCATTCTCCCCACCCTCCATTTCTACCTCCCTCCCTTTCCCCTCTCCCCATTTCTACCCCCTCCTTCCTGTCTCCCCTACCCTGCTTCTCCCCCATCCTGTTTCTGCATAATTTTGTCTTCCTGCCTCCCACCCACCCTATTTCTGTCTCCCTCATTTCTACTCATCTCCCTCCCTTCTCATCTACTTTTCCCCTCCTCTCTGCTACCCCCATTTTGTCCCTCCCTGCCTTCCCCTAACCCACCCATTTCTCCCTCCCTTCTCCCATTTCTACTCCTCCCCATTCACACCCCTCTCTACCCTCCGCCATACATTTCTACCCCATTCCTGCCTCTCTCCCTCCCTGCCTTCCCATCGTCACAGCCTACTCACACCTGAATGTCCACCCACCGGCCACCACTGAAAGGACCAATCACTCCATTTACATTGCTATAAGAATGCCCCTGGTTTCATATTCACAGCCAGCAACTCAGGAGGAGATTTCTCAGGACCCAAGCAGCATGGGCACTGCTCACAAGGACCCAAGGAAAGAACAGCAGCTGCTGCTAAAATGAGCTTTGCCTGGGGTTCAGCAAAAGCAAGGAAGGAAGGAAGAAAGTAGAAGCAAGGCAATCGCTCCGTGGTCTCCATAAAAGAGCAACCCTAAAGTTTATACGCTCTTGCACTACAGGACAATAAAAGAAGTCACTTCTGAGAGGAACTGTGGGTGATGTTAGAATGTATCGGAGGCTGCTTCTCTTCTGCAGGAGTAGGTGCAACATGCCCCGATTATCTCTAACCCATTTGAGTAAATGCCACTTGTTTGTATTCAAGTGAAAAGAAGAGATTGCAGAGTCCCTGTTGGTCAGTGTTCTCCTCGTTCCATTTTGGTATCAGTGCTTCATTCTCCTGTCTCCAGGTTACAATAAGTGCACAGGAATATATAGCAGCATTTGGACTGAAACCCTCACACAAGAATAGCACATTCCAGGAGGTAAAACAAAACACTACAGTCTACCCTCAAGATGTCAAGTTTTCAGGATAAAGAGCAACAGGAAATGGAAGAGACAGTGGCAGCAAAGGAGAGAGAGCAATACTGAAACACAAGTTACATTTCCATGCCAGGAGAGGATCAACATGCCACACTCCTGCGTGAGCACCAGGTGGCAACACTGCCAGAGACTAGGAGTGGGCAGAAAAAGTGAGAAGCAAGTAGACCAATCTCCCCTCTCCCCACCCGGCACTGCAATAGCTGGGCTCCTGGGGATGGGGGCAGAGTCCACCGTTGCTGGAACAGGGCATGATCCCTCCCCACTACCACCCTGAAGGAATTATTTTTCTGTACTGAAGCAAAGATAACCCAGCGGAGACTAACGAGTCGAAACCCTTTATCCACTGGACCTGCCTGCAAACCCAACTCCATGAACCCAGAACTAATGCAGTCACAGGGAGTGCCTTCCTGCAGAGACAGAAGTACCACTCTGAGCATGCCCATTTCCTCCCTGCACAGTATAACCCGTCTTTGTAGAATGGGGGTAGAGTTTGGTTCAGAACATTGCTTTCTATTGCTTTTGGGGTACTTTGCACAGGCTGTATCTGTGAAACATCACTTTCCAGCTCAAAGGAGAGAAAGTTGTGGTTTCCTCTTTAGCTATAGGACTTTAGACCATAATGCACGGATACATCATCCCAAGGTGGGGGACACCCCACCCCCCTTCCATACTCTTTCTAATCAGATCATCTGCTCCACACGCAGTACAAGGAGGATTGCTAAAGACAGTCCATTCAAGCTTGGTGTTCCAAGGGCTACACCAAAGACCTTCCCAGCTACAGCAGAAGCAGCACTTGCCCTCAAATCTGCGAGTGAAAAGGCCAGGCTTGAATAGGTTCCCTCATCTGGCATTCAGCTGGAAGCTGTGGCAATGGGCTTCTTTAGATGCTGGCTCATGAGTTCCCTGGCCCGAGACACCTGGATGTTATCATAGCAAGAGTTGCAGACGAGGACTGGGTCGTAGAGCTGCTGATCAGGAATGGGCAGCTTCAGGTAGCAGCAGCTAGCACAGAACACATTGCCACAGTTCCTGTCAAAGAACAACAGAAAAGAGCTGTGATACAAGGGGCTGGTCACAGCAGAAATTCCAGAGGGAACAAAGACTGGGTCTAGCTTGGGATGCCAAATCACTCAGCATTAGTGACATTAAATCCTGTCCATAGTTTCAGTTAAAACAATGTGGTCTGGAACCCAGTGTGTGACTTGCATTGGGAACATCATTATAAGCCTGATCTCTCTTCCTGGTCAGTGTGTGGAAGTTTGTACTCCAGAGGGCAGCTGGGATAGGTGGGCAAAGAAGTCTGGTGGGGAAGGAGGAGAAAAAAAAGAGCTAAGAAGTTGAGGGGGAAGAGAGAGAGCATCAATGATCCTGTGGAGAGTGGGAGGAGATGCAAAGGGAAGTGTGGGAGCGGAGGCAGGGGTACCTGAGTATTACCTGCAGTGGTGTCTCCGTTTGGCTAGCCAGAATTCACAGTCGCAGTTAAAACAATGTGAAGCCATGTGGTCTGGAACCCAGCGTGTGACCTGCAGAGAAAATACCAGCCCTCAGTACAGCACACACTGCTATAGAATGGGAAGAATAATGACCAACACCACAGGGCTGCTGTGAGGGAGAATTAGAAATGGGCTGTAAAGCACTTGGAACACTGGAATCACCATAGAAATGATCAATGATGATAATGCAGCATAGCAGGAGACTGGACATATAGCACACTTCTGCCCCCTCAACCCCCAGGTTGGCTGGTCTGTGTAGAGGCACCCGCCAGATGTGCCTGCTCTGGGGCAGTTGCGCTAGCAGCGTTCTGCAAATTCCTAGAGCATGCCATGTAGAGCGGGCCAGCCAGCCAAACCCAGAGCACTGGCCAATGGTGGAGCTGCTGTCCGACTATTGGGTGGACCCATGCTTCAGCTCTACACCCAGATGACCCTTACCCCAGTCAGTACTATGGCATTGCAGCCGCAGGCCTGGAGTCGCTGCAAGTCTATGGTGCGGGGGGCAGGGGGAGAGAGCATCGCATGGGTGAACTGCCGGCTGCCCATCTAAAGTGGACAGATGTTGGGGTGCATTGCTGAAGAAGCTCCAGGGGCAGGCAGGCAGCCATCACGTCCGTTTACACCCAGAATTACTTGTGAGGGTGCCTCGTGGGTTTCAGTCTGACATTGGGCATTATTAATCCACTAGCTAACACTGTTGGAATGTGCAGCCTGGTGAGCTGGGGATATTTGATACTGGGGTGGTCCAGGACTCAGCACTGTCCCAAGAACAGCCTGCTACATGCAGTGTAGCAAGGCGAGAGAGAACTGAGCCAAGGACCTTGCTCTGGTTACTGCACAACACCGCACTGCCATGCGAGGCAGGCACAGACCCCTCCAAATCACACAGGGGGGGACATACCTCAGTTTCCTTCTTATCAACAGGTTCCCAGCTGGTTTCAGAGAGGCAGTCCTCACTGTGATCAGAGTAGAAGTCCTCAGTGTCACTGCCGTCCGATTCCTTTAGACAGGTCTGCAAAGAGTCAAAATCAAGAGAAACATCACCTCTTTGCTCCCCATGCAGAACTCTCTGCCCATCTGCCACAGAACCCAGGGCAGGAAAGCATGAGCTCCAGGGAGAGGAAGAGGTTCCACTACTTTCCAGTCTAAGAAAGCACAGGCTGGGGTGAACCTGACTATACAGCCCCCACCCCTTGGGAAGTAGAGGGAGAATGAACGTAGGCCACTTAAGGCAGGGGTAAAGCCAGAAGGAATTTAGAGGAAAGGGAGGGGACAGCATCTCAAGGAGAGGAATAATATCCTGGTAAGCCTGTGGATTCTATCCAACCCCCACACTCAAGGCATAATGACTTGGAAGCCTGGCATCACACACACTCTGAGGGAGGGAGGGAGGGAGAGCCAAAGGAACTGAAGGTGAGGATGCCCAATGTCACTGCTGGCTCAGAGAGACTGTTCTGCCAAGAGGAGGTGGGACGGGGAAGTCACTTACAAAGTCGTCCTCATAGTCCATCTGTGGCTCAGATGGGGGGGCACAGCAATGACGGACATCCAGCCTCAGCTGCAGCTCTCGCACCTGTCTGCGCAGCTGCTCTACCTCCTGCTTGTAACTGGCTTCAATCTGCCGTAGTCTGTGCTGGATCACATCTGTGGGGAAGGGAAGCCCATCGTCATCCAGGTAGAGAGGTGGCACTGGAGAGGGGCAGCTCAATGGCACAGGCTTGGAGCCAAACACCTGCTTAAGGTGGCAAGACAACCAGGGTCGGCTGGATTTCCCTGCAGCGCCTGTGCTGTGCACACCAGAATGGCTAGAGCAGCCTGGTGGCTTTGCACTCTCTCTTGGAGGCCACTGGCTACTAAGTGTTGGTCCGGCTGCCCGCAACTGTTTGCTGCTTAACCTTTTGCTACAACACCCATAGGAAAGTAGCCGCCGGGAAGCTGTGTCTCCACTAGGAAGCGACACCACCATCCCCTGGAAACTGTCCCAGTTGGATCCCAGAAGAGAGAATTCACTTGTCTGGCTCTGGGAAAATGGCTTTCGCCACCACTCCAGAGGTGCTTTCCCCAGCTGGCCTATTTCCTCGCAGTGCCTGTTTCCATTTTTAACACTGTCCATGTTGCGGCTCAGCCAAGAGCCAGGAGTCTCCTGACTGGGGATATTTGATACTGGGGTGGTCCAGCTGGGATTGCCTGCTGCAGGATGGATGAAGTCTGAGCTGGGTGGTTTGACAACGTCCCAGCTTTCACTGGATTCCAATCCAGAAGCTTTCAGAAGCTTGTTAGGACACGTTTTAGGTTGTTCCCCTGTACTGGCCAAAGTTCTGCAGGGTTTCTCCTGCACAGGCATATTGGGAACTGGTCCAACACCATGCACTTCCTCTGGATTCTTGTTGCTTTGTTTTTCTGCCTCAGAGGAGATGCTGTTCAGTGGCTGAGAGGACACCCAGTTGTTCAGCAGCTTGCAATGTGCCCGAGAGAGCGGACGACTCTTGCCAGTGGTTTGCAGGGCAGCTTCTCTCTGTTGCCCAGGCACCTGCTGCATCTCCCTCACAGCCATGATGTTGCCTTCCCCAAGGAGTGGTTCTGCTCCCTCTATGCTGGCAGGTCTGGGCTCCAGGCCCACCTTAATGTCCTGACAGTGGTTGTTCAGATTTGGATCACTAGAAGTACGGGTCAGCTGGCAAGGGGCATCACAAGCTGAAAGCAGGTCATCCATGGATCTTGTCTTTGGTAACCTGAAACCAACAGAAGCAGTCTGGATCTCAGAAAAAAAGCAGCTTTACAACCTGACTAACCACGTGCCAGAGGAGGCTCTTAGCCTGGAGCAGGAAGCAGCCCCTCTCATACATGTCTAGGTTCCCGACTCACTCCGCCTGGTTAAAGGACTGTGTACAACAGCTGCTCCTGACAGGCCTGGGGCACTAATAGCTCTCCCTGACTTCATTTGGAGGTTAGGGAAGGAGTGGGGGAGAAGGGTCAACATAGTGTATCTGGATTTTCAGAAAGCGTTTGATAAGGTCCCTCATGAGAAATTAATCAGTCATGGGATAAGAGGCAGTGTCCTATTGTGGATTGGTAACTGGTTAAAGGATAGGAAGCAAAGTATAGGACTAAATGGTCACTTTTCACAACGGAGAGAGGTAAACAGCGGAACTCAGCAATTATCTGGAAACGGGAGTAAGGAGTGAAGTGACCAAATTTGCAGATGACACAAAGTTATTCAAGGTAGGGGTGAAACGAGAATCCATTTCCATTCTCGCAAGAATGCACAAGATTCTCACAACCCCGGCGAGATCTCACGAAATTCTTGAGAAATCTAAAAAAACAACAGTCGCTCTGTGCATGTGCAAAACAGCAGCAGCGGGTTTTTGAGGTTTCACGAGAATCTCACGAGATTCTTGAAACCCTAAAAACGCTCTTCGCATGTGCAAAATGGCTGCCAAGGCCTGCGCATGGGCAAATCTGTTTTTTGTCTGCGCAGGAATCGCACGAGAACGGGTCAAGGATTGGCTGATTCTTGACCCGTTCTCATTCTCAAAAACCTAGGCAAGAACCCAGTTCTCACTGAGATTTTCAAGAATTACGAGGGCGAGTTTCAGCTTTAGTTAAAACACAAGCTGACTGTGATTTCACAGTCTAGGTGACTGGGCAACTAAATGACAGATTAAATGTAATGTGGACAAGTGCAAAGGGATGCACGTAAGAAAAAATAATCCAAACTATCTGTACACAATGCTGGGTTCCAAATTAGGAATTACCACTCGGGAAAAGGACCTTGGAGTCACTGTGGACAAGACACCGAATCCCTCAGCTCAGTGTGTGGCGTACAGCAAACAGAATGTTAGAAATTATTTGTAAGGGAATAGAGAATAAAACTGAAAGTATCATATGGCCTCTAAATAAATCTATGGTGCAACCACACCTTGAATACTGGGTGCAGTTCTAGTTGCCCCATCTCAAAAAAGATATAGTAGAATAAAAGAGGTACAGAGAAGGGCGACAAAAACGATCAAGGGTATGGAACAACTGCCCTAAGAGGCGGTGCTAAATAGATTAGGGCTCTTCAGCTTGGAAAAGAGATGACGGGGGGACAGGATAGAAGTTTATAAAATCCTGAGTGGTGTGAAACGAGTAAGTAGTGAATGGTTATTTACCCTTTCAAATAGTAGTAGAAACGAGGGGACACCCTATGAAACTAACAAGTAGCAGATTTAAAACAAAACGTATTTTTTCACTCAACGCACAATTAAGTTGTGGAATTTGCTGCCAGATGTGGTCAAGGCCAGTAGAATAGCAGGATTTTAAAAAGGATTGGATAAGTTTCTGGAGGATAGGTCCATTAGCAGCTGTAAGCCTGGGTAGATTTGAGGGAATGTAGCCTCTTACTGTCGGGAGCTGGGAGTGAACAACAGGGAATGGATCGCCCCATTGTGACCTGTTGGGCACTTCTCCCAAGTGATCAAGATTGGCCGCTGTCGGAGACAGGTGCTGGGCTCGATGGACCATTGGTCTGACCCAGTATGGCACACTACTAATATTCTTAAGGGTGCATGGTGTCACTGCAAAGCAGGTCCAAACTCTCCCAGTTTGGGCAGCCAAAAACTAAACCATTCCAAATGAGTGGCCTCTTCCACTTCCATCCCACATGAGTGGCCATCCAGAAGTAGGAACAGGGAGCAAAGAGTGTGCTAGCAAGTCAGGCACCCAAGGAAATGGGACAGTTCAAGGGGGTGGGGGGTTAAGAAAAAGGAAAGAATGAGGTGGTGGCAGCCCCTCTAGAGAAATTCTGCTACTGCCGCTGAGAGACTGGGAGAGGCAGCCACAGGGAAGAGAAACTTGTTTGATTTATGTGGTGTGGGTCAGCTGCAGGGTTGGGAGCTATTAGTTATCAAGTAAAATCTCTTCAGGCACCATTCTCAGCCCTAGGACCTGGGACCATGTGCCGGGTTGCTCCCAGCCTAGAGGGGACCCAGCAGAGCCAGAGAAGTCCCAGGATGCTGACTCCTTCCATGTTCTCCACAGAGTCCATGTCTGGAAGCGCAAGGGGGACAGAAAAGGAATGGTGAGGGCTTACCCTGTCATTCTTAGTTCAGTCCCCTTTCCAGCTTGGAGATGCTGTTATGTGTAGCTAGCACAAGGGTCCATCCTCTTGTAACTCATTTCCTCACCAGGTTGGGATTTCTGTTCCTGGGGATTTCTAAAGCCCCTTCCCTTCTTCAGACCTCTGTTCCCACCCATTAGGAGGGAAAGGAAAGAAGTGTCCAAGACCTACTCCTGCTAGGGAGCTCAGACACAGCAAGGTGCTGCTTCAAGCACTGGGTCCAGAATGCCTGAACCAGCGAGCGGGGGAACAGGGGAAGCAGAGAAGTGTTGCACCAAATTCCCTCCTCACGCTGTTAACTAGGCAGCGTGACAGCTACAGATTCCTAAGGCAGCCAGCATTGGAGGAGTTGGATACTGGCCTCCTTTCCACCCAGGCCTTGCTTTTGTTGCTCAAAAGGAACACAATGATACTTGCATCAGAAGGTGGTCTCAGGACATTGCATGAAGTCCTTTCAGTGGCTGCTCCTGGCAGGATGAGAAGCAGAGCCACAAATGGCAGCTAGGCACCCAACTTAGGTTGGCTTTCATAGAGAATTAGGCACCTGACTACCATGCAAAGATTTGGCTGCACCAGAACAGAGCACACAGGCTCTCTTAGAACAATCCGCTAGCCTGGGTTTTTATCACCTCTAAGAGACTTCGGGACATTCTCCATTCCCAGCTTTTAAAGACAATGGTATCAGATGTCATGAGTGTACTAGAAGTCAGTAGATGCAAGTGAACACAGAAGGGATGTCAGCCCAGAGGGAAGGGAGACAGAGGCGTGTGCAACTTTTCCTTACCTGTCTAATGATCTGCTGCTGAACTCCTGGCTTTGAGATCCTGAAGGAAGGTAAATATCCATGCCCTCCTCCCCTAGAGGGCACAGGGATGATGCTGGGAGATACACTGCTGTCCAGAGATGCAGTGCTCGTACATGGCAGATGGGGTGCAGCACCTGGGGGTGAAATTAAACTCAAAAGTTAAGGCAAACGATCTCCCCACTCCATGCTCTCCTAGTTTCCCCCCTTGAAAATGCCCACTCACCTGTTCACTGCCAGGCATGTAAAGCAGATTTTGAAAGTTCTTGTTGCCAGCTCTCAAGAGAGACCACACTGAGCAAGTGCGTTTGTAAATGTTGTGCATCTCACGCTCGCATGGGTTGTTCCCCAGGAAGGTCCCATAAAGGCAGGAGTATGTGTGCTGCACCAACTTCACCTGCAGTGCCAAGAGATATCAATGACAGGGTCCTGCTCAGACCCAAAGGAGCTTGTGGGGAGCTTTAAAGTGACAGACCCAGTATGCCTGCAACCATACAGGCACTAGAGAGCATGGGGCTTCACCAGGAAACTAATATTAAGCCCAAATGAGCAACTACTGTATCGAGAGTATAGTCCATGATACAAAGAGAAGGATTTGTAAAAATCCAAAATAGTTAAGTGAGGCCAAGAAGAAATGCTTGACCTCCCTCACAGGCTCCCACTCACACAGCCACTCAACTTGAAAACCCAGCCAGGAACAAAGCACCGCTCGGATACATGTCTGCTTTGTTTCCCCCAAATACAACAGTTCTCTGTCTGCCCCAGCTCACCGCGAGCAGGGGAGAGAGTTCTTACCAGGAAAGCTTCATTAAATTCAAAGAGGCAAGGGAACTGCATGAGCAGCTGATGAACCGAATCCAACCACTGAAGAAACACTGGGCACTTTTCATTCTGATCTTCTGCCTTCTCCTGGTGTCCACAGCGATCACCAAATTTGTGACCGAAATCCAGCCAGTCTGATTCAACGAGCACCTGGAAACCCTGCCAATGGATAAGTCAAAGTCCATCCCAAGCCATGCAGCCCAGTTTCTGTTGCTGAGGCTGCTTTCACACATTACACAATGGGCTACTGCAATAACTGGAGATAATACCGACTTATAGTTCTGCAATTTTTGTAATGTGTGAGTGCACTAGTACCCTTTTACTAGTACAAGTTCTCGGGTTGTTGTAAGAGCCACCAAATGTGGCTTTTACAACAACCGGAGACCTTGCAGCATAAAAGGGGAACGTGCATTCATTCACGCACCACAAAAATTGCACAATTATAATACCCAGTATTATCGCGAGTTATCGTAATAACCCATTGAGTAATGCGTGAAGGCAGCCTCACAGTGTCCAAGGGAGCGATGTGCCCAGCACCATGTCCAACTGTATTTAACTTCCCCAACCTAACGGATCAGGTGGATGGTGGACTGGAGGAGCCATCCAGCGTGAGACCAAGACTTGAACCCACAACCCCCAGGGATGTAGCTGAGTGCCTTAACCCCTCAGCCACTGTGCCAATGAAGAAGAGTGCTAGAGCTACAGCACCCTGCAGGCCAGTGCCACCAAGAGGAAGCTGTGGTTATGCTAGACTTACAAGCAACACCAAGTGTAAATAGCTACTCCCATTTTTATGGGACGGGGGTTTGTTCCTAAAGAATTACTTTCAGAAATGACAATCCAAACGCACAGGAGTGGCTTCTAAATTAACTTAGAAAGCCACGTGGATCCCTATGCAGAGTGGGAAACCAACTGGGCCCAGGACGCAGTCACTGATGTAAAGGGTATCAGCATAATAGTTATGTCCAGGCCACACAGAACAAGAGCATCTGGGAAAGCCTCTTTACACCCTGCAGTCGTTGAGGATTTGGCAAAGCAGCTTAACAGTGAAATGCAAAGTCAGTTTCTACTTCTGTCCAACGTTCATCACAGGATAAAGCAACTGCTCAAGGCAAACTAACCAAACAAAAAAAGGCTACTCTACATACCTCCAAAGTCCTATAGTAGGGGTCTAGCAGTATCTTTGCCAGTGCTACAATCTGCGGAGTTCTGTCCCAGCCATCCGAGCAATGAACCAGCACCGGGCGCCCCTCCCGGTTCACTGCATTCGAGACCAGAACAGCTGCCTTCAACATAATGGAAAGGTGCTGCAGCCACTTGGTGCTCTCCAGAGCTGAAAGCCAGCTACAATGCACACACCCAGGAAAGAAAACAGAATGTTAGGCCTCTGCTAAGGGGGATTCATATCCAGGGGGGAGGCAGGCTGAGAAGAAGTGACCTGCCTCGTGATCTAACCTCCTCTGGACAGCGATGCTACCAGATTTCTTCTGAAATCCACAGAAAAGGAAATTTCACTGCCTATTACATGAGAATTGGGTCCACTCTCAGAAACGGCAACATACAAGAGAGAGCCCCTCACATTCCTTGCCAAAGCAAACAGGTGGCATGGCGGAAAAAAGAAAGACGGGGAGGTTGGAGCTGTACTTACTTGCTGGGGTCTGGCATTTGACTGCAGACTGCGCGCAGGTACTGGAAGCTGTTCCGGATGGCGTGGATATTGGCCATACCCATAAACACCACCTCACAGTTTGGGTAATACTCTAAGTAGCAAAGACAGGAAATGTCAGCTGGGATCAGCTGCTGGCTACAAGCAAATGTTCTGCTGGACCCTGGGCATGGCTGGAAGTCAGGCACTTCTGCTCCTCTTGCCCATACTGCATCCCCCATCCCGAGGACTGTCTGCAATGGGTGGCCACCTGTCCTACGGGCAGCCAGTGTATTGAGCAAACCCTTGCAATACTCTAGAGAAAGCAGCTCAGAAGGGGCAAAATGGACAGCGGCTGCATTAGTCTTACCAGGGTGTTCACTGCATGGCCACAATTTGCATCATTTTTTGCAGTAATAGCTTAGCCCTGCAGTGAACAGCTAAAGCTACAGTGAAGCTCTAAGCACAGAACTGGTTCAGCTCTCTGCATGGACATTGGCTCTGCCTCCCTCTCACACTCTGTTCTTTGATCAACAGGAGGGGTCACCCCAGGCCAGCATACTGCATGGAGACTGTAAACCTCCCCGCCCCCCCCCCATTCCCATGCTAAGGACAGGAGCTCACAGGGGCCCCCGCTGCAATGAAGCAGCAGCCTGACTCCACTTTCCACTTTGTGGTACTTGGGTATGGGGGGAGGGGCATTAGGGGAGAGTTGGGGCAGCTGTGAGGTTTTTTGCTAAGGCATATAGCGATGGAGCAGCCTGTGTAGTGTGAATGCGTGTTGAGGAGAGGGAGTTTTTGCTGGGGCATGTGGGGAGGGGGGCAGCCCATATGAGCATGATGGAGAGGGAGCAGCCCATGATTTTCTACGAGTGGAGGACTATTTTATTATTTGTTAATTAAAATTTATACACTGCCCTTCCCACAGAGGTTCAGGGCACCTTATAATCCATAAAAAAATAAAATCCATACAAATAAAAACTCCCACCCTCACCTCAAACCACCTCCCCTCCCCCAAACCCAACCAACCCCTATCCCTGCCCGTTAAATGCTTTTACAAATAAAGTTTGACACCAGCTCCGGAAGATGCTGAGGCTTGGGCTCAAGCGAACCTCCTGGGGAAGGGAGTTCCACAAAACCAGGGCAGCAGCCAAGAACACTTTCCTCCTGCACACCCTCATTCCATGGAGAAGGGTAACAGATGGAACCCACAAGAGGGTGTTCCTGGCTGACCATAGCGGCCGCACTGGAACATGAAAGGACAGGCGATCTTTCAGATATATGGGACCCAGACTTAAAGGTCAAAACCAGCACCCTGAATTGTGCCTGGAAAGCTATAGGCAGCCAGCGCAGACTCAAGCACCGGCATAACGTGCTCTCAGCAACTCATCTCCAAAAGGAGACGAGTCACCGCATTCTGCACCAGCTGCAGCTTCTGAACAGTCATTAAGGGCAGCCCCACGGAGAATGCATTGCATTAATCTAGTCTCAAGGTGATGAAAGCATAGATGACTGTGGTCAGATCTGAGTCAGAGAAAAGGCCAGGCTCCTCACCAGCTGGAGTGGTTGAAAAGTGCACCAGCACCTGATATTCCAGGAGCAGCAAGTGATCCAAATGCACTCAGGCTGCAAATCTGACTGACCAGAAAGGGCCCCAATCCCCTTATTGTCTCTGTTCTTGCAGCTGGTTATGTGGATTTTTGTTTGTTGCATTGCTGAGGTAGTACAAGAGAGAAGGGCTGTTGGGGAGGAGGGGAACAAAGGGTGTTTCTTGCTGGGTGGCTACACGCTGGGAAGTTAATTTGCACACTTATGCAAATGAAGAAATTACACATTTTTTGTGCTTGCAGTGAAAACTGCAAGAATTTGGCTTCCCAGGCTGCAGAATTTGGGGGGGTTGGTGGAGCAAACATGGATCTCTGATTTTACCACAGCTTTTCAAGGCAACTGACATACTGGAATGTGACAGTATGGTAGCTGCAGGACATGCTGTATGTGTGACAGGGTTAGCAGTGTATACAATACTCAAGCAACCGTTAAGAAAAGGGGCACGGGCAATTTGTACCTTCACATTCACAGCCTCCTCCCTTTGCTCTGTTGGCAACAGCCGCTGTATAAGACCTGGCATCCAGTATTAGCAGCTTCTGTGGAACTGCTGCAGTCTCCATGCTTGAACATGCCGTCAGTGAGGAATCTGCAATGAGAGGGCAATCTGAGCTTTCCTATACCCAAGGGCTAGCATAGCTCAGCACACTGAAAAAGCCTTAGCCAATGCAATGGGACAGTGTCTGCAAGAGCCAAATGTGAGATCATTTTTAAGTTCTTGCCTTACAAATCCAACATGCATGCAGCCACCAGAAAAGACCTGGCTCTAGCCAGCTTTGCAGCGCTTGTGTGGGAACTCGCATCTTACTTACCAAAGTCTATGTCACAAGTCTCACTCCCGTCACTGTTCCCATTGTGGGGAGTCCCACTAGCCACCTTCAGCCCTGGATTCAAGGCACAGGCTTTGGCAATGGAGGTCACTAGATATTCATCATCAGCATTGCGCCAACCCCACCAGCTAATTTCAGGCTGACTGCAGCGAGCAATCACGGCACCATTGCGGAGGTGTCTGAAAGAGAACAATGTCTCACTTTGCTAGTCTACCTCAAGACATGTGACCCACTGCGGGAAGCTACAGTTGTTCAAAGCAGTTAGCGCTGATGCACGTGTCACCTAATGGTCTCTTGGGAGTGGCCAGTATGTGGAAGTCAGTGCCTGCTTATACAAGAGGAAATAAAAGATGAGACCATGAGTGACTGAAATGGTAGTTACATCCAAATATAGCTGATGGACTGCACTTTCTGAGTTCACAGAGTCTTGCTCTGGAAACTGCAAGTGCTGGACTGGGGAGTGAAAGGGGGCACTGCCTCATCTTGGCCCCGAGTAGGAATTCATGAAGGCCTTTGATATAGAGGCCCACCAACCAAGAGCAGGAAGCGGGGCAACCCAATACTTTGGCCTCTGGTCCTGCCTGTGTCCAACTCCACTCTTAGTCCTGCCTCCTCCCATACCAGACGAGCCCGATCTTGTTCTGTCCATTGTCCTGCTCCCAGTCTGTCTGCTTCCTATACCCAGTCCTGTCCGGACCTAATCCTGCCCATAGCCCCGACAGTTGCTAATGATATTGCTGCATGACCACCTCTGAAGTTGCAGAAGCTGAGAGAGGAAAGGAAAGCTAGCAGTAAACACAGCCCACAGACTACCCACTAAGAAACACTGTCGTGAGACTAAACAGTTCTATCATTGTTAGAAACTCACAACTACCTATTTTCACACTCATTACTCAGCCAATTAAAAAACAATTTGCCCTAGAAAACAGCATCCTGTTTCCTAAAAAACTATTTCTGAGCTGAGTTTCGATTCCCAAGTACAAAAAATGGACTTTTATGAACAGACAGCTGTTACTAGAAGAGAGGAGTCCTTCAGGGCTTCAAACACGGCAGAACTGGTGCTGTCCAAAAATTCACCTCTGGGCAGAGACCAGGCCTAGAAACATTCAGTCTGAAAACTTTAGAAAATTGTGGTATCACAATGGCAAATTCTAGCAATGTCTCTTCAGCCTCTCAGGATGCATGGCAAGAGAATGGCAGGAACAGCAGCAGCAGCTCTATCCAGGACAAACATATCTCCATGCTCCTTGCATCAAAGCTGTAGGGGCTACAAATGCTGACACTTGTATGTGTACCCAGAATGGCTATATCTACGCCTTGTGTGAGTAAGCAGACCCACTAACTCCTAAATCTCTTCCAACTATGAAAGGCCTTTGTGATGCGCAGGGAGAGGTGCATGCACAGTGCTCCAGTGCAGATAACCATGCAGGGCTCGCAACTGCTGCCTTCCAGCCTGCAGATTTGACATTATTTCATACTGCAATGCAGGGACCATAACCATCCTCTTTCCTCCTTAGTCAGTTCAATGAGCACACTGTAAATGGAAATGGAATTGTGAGACTGCTGATTCTCTGTACCTGTAGACAACAACAGGGATCCTCTTCCATGACCTGAAGGAAGCCACGTTCTCCAGCTCCTTGTCAGTGATCCAGACAGGAACCAGAAGCTTCTGAGGGTAACTGGCACAGAGCCTAGAATAAGCAGCCACAGGGTAATGTCAGAGTCCAGCCTCACCAGCTCTGTTCTACTGTATTTATTTAGATTTATATGCTGTCAGGACAGGTAACAACATAGATTTACATAAATGTGTGTGTGGAAGCTGTTGGAGAGATTTGGTTAAGAGACTGTTTTACCATCTGGCACCTGGATGCGTATCTGAAAGACTGCCTGTCTTTCCATGCCCCATTACAATCCCTCAGAAGTGCCTTCCTGTGGGTACCATCTGCCAGCCTTGTTCGTACGGTGTGGGCTTGCAGGGAGACGTTCTCATTTACTGCCCCAACGTAATGGAACTCCCTTCCCCTGGAGGTTCGGTTTACCCCAAGCCGGAGTCTCTTCTGGAGATGGTGTATGATGGTGTATGACTTTTTGTTTGAAAAAGCATTTGGTGAATGGGGATGGGGTGGGTTGTGATGGGTGGTTTTGGGGTAGGGTTGTGAGGTGGGGCTAGGTGTGGGAAATTGGGAAGATGGCATTGGTGGGGTGGTTGTGGGAGGGTTGAAAGTTCTCTAGGTTATTTTTATGTTATATATTTTTATTGTTGTGAGCCACCCTGAGCCATTGGGAAGGGAGGCATATAAATTTAAAACCAATACATAAATATCTCCAAGCTCCCATAAAGGAAGCCAAGACACCAGTCCCTAACTGGGGAGTGTGTTGGGCTGAGAGATTGTGCCTCACCATCTGCACCTGGGTGCCTGTCTCCCATCAAGGCTATTTGTTGTTTGGCAGCAGGGCGGTTTGGGGATTTGCTTTGTTTTAATGGCTTTTAGGGGGATGGGGAATGGTGGGGTTTTGGGTGGAGAGGGTTGGGGTGTACTGCCATGGCCTCCTGATGAGAGGGGAATATGGTGGGGGGGGGAGATTAGTGGCATCATGACCCCCGCAGTGAGAAGGGGAGTACAGGCATGGAAATTTGGGGGTGCATGTGCCATGGCCCCTGGGTGAGAGGGGGTGTATGGAGAGATGGTGGGGAGGTGGGCTGTGCCTTGCCCCCCCGTGAGAGGGGGGTATGGGCATGGGGGAATCACAGTTGGAGAGTGATGCCATGGCCCTCCAGTGAGGGGGGACATAGGCAGGGATGTGGGTGTTGCTGTACGTCCCCCAGTGAGGGGGCATATGGGCATGGGGGATCAGGGGAAGAATGGGGGGGGGGGGGGTTTCCCTTCAGTCCAGGGATTACTATTGTCCTGCTTCTGGGGATGCCGGGCTCAGGGCATAATCCCATGCCACCTCTTCTCCTAGGGCCTTGTTGGCCCTTTGAGGGTTATTGTGCTTGGGGACTAGTCATCAGGAGATGGGGAAGGAGGGCCTTTCTTGGGGGAGGGAGAGAGTGGGGCAACTATTGAACCAATTGGGGTTGTGCTGGGCATGGGGAGGTACGGCAGCGAGGGGAATAAATACTATTGGGGACATCGGAAGAGGCACTTTATGTCTGTTCCCCTCCTGTCTTGAGATATTTGGGAGCTGAGGCCAGCAGGGCCCCTGCTCTGAAGCTGATGCTCCTTAATGTAAGGTCAGTGGCAAATAAAACATCAACCATCTTTGATCTTACTCAGGATGAGGCCGCTGACCTCATCTGCATTACAGAGACCTGGCTGGATGAGGCATCTGGGTCTATGTTGTCCCAGATGGTGCCAGCTGGGTACCTGGTGCATCATCAGCCTAGGATCAGGGAGCGGAGTGGCGCTGATCTGTAAAGACACCTTGGCCGTTTGAAGGCATCTGGTGTATAACCCGTCCAGTACTGAGTGTGTCTATCTGGCAGAGGATAGATTGGGGATCTTGCTGGTGTACCGACCACACTGCTGCACAGCTGTTTCCCTGACAGCTCTAGAACTGATCTCAGGGGTGGTGTTGGAATCACCTAGACTTATTTTCTTGAGTGATTTCAACATTCACACTGAAGCCAGCCTTTCAGGGGCACAGCAGGAGTTCATGGCCGCCATGACAACAATGGACCTATCCCAGATAATATGTGGCCTGACATGAGGAAGGGGACACATTGGATTTGATGTTTTGCACCAGCCTGGAAACAGGGATTCTGATTACTGGGGGTGTTGTTTAAAAAACTGTTGTCATGGTCAGAACATCACCTTCTGAAGGCCCAGATCCCTGCCCTCCTGTGCCCTCGCTGGGGTGGTGGACCCATTAAGATGGTGCACTCCCAGAGGCTTATGGAACCAACTGGCTTCCAGAAATCTCAGGGGGAGAGATTTACCTACTTATCTTGACGGCTACTCTATCACTGCCACTATATAAAATTATGGTGCTACTGCACCTTGAGTATTGTGTACAGTTCTGGTTGCACCATCTCAAAAAATAAATAGTAGAAACAGAAAAGATACAGAGAAGGACAACAAAAATGATAACGGGCATGAAAGGTTGGGGTTCTTCAGCTTGGAGAAGAGACAAATGAGAAGGGCTGTCTCTTATACACATCTAGATGTGTATAAGAGACAGCCTCTGGACAGCGATGCTACCAGATTTCTTCTGAAATCCACAGAAAAGGAAATTTCACTGCCTATTACATGAGAATTGGGTCCACTCTCAGAAACGGCAACATACAAGAGAGAGCCCCTCACATTCCTTGCCAAAGCAAACAGGTGGCATGGCGGAAAAAAGAAAGACGGGGAGGTTGGAGCTGTACTTACTTGCTGGGGTCTGGCATTTGACTGCAGACTGCGCGCAGGTACTGGAAGCTGTTCCGGATGGCGTGGATATTGGCCATACCCATAAACACCACCTCACAGTTTGGGTAATACTCTAAGTAGCAAAGACAGGAAATGTCAGCTGGGATCAGCTGCTGGCTACAAGCAAATGTTCTGCTGGACCCTGGGCATGGCTGGAAGTCAGGCACTTCTGCTCCTCTTGCCCATACTGCATCCCCCATCCCGAGGACTGTCTGCAATGGGTGGCCACCTGTCCTACGGGCAGCCAGTGTATTGAGCAAACCCTTGCAATACTCTAGAGAAAGCAGCTCAGAAGGGGCAAAATGGACAGCGGCTGCATTAGTCTTACCAGGGTGTTCACTGCATGGCCACAATTTGCATCATTTTTTGCAGTAATAGCTTAGCCCTGCAGTGAACAGCTAAAGCTACAGTGAAGCTCTAAGCACAGAACTGGTTCAGCTCTCTGCATGGACATTGGCTCTGCCTCCCTCTCACACTCTGTTCTTTGATCAACAGGAGGGGTCACCCCAGGCCAGCATACTGCATGGAGACTGTAAACCTCCCCGCCCCCCCCCCATTCCCATGCTAAGGACAGGAGCTCACAGGGGCCCCCGCTGCAATGAAGCAGCAGCCTGACTCCACTTTCCACTTTGTGGTACTTGGGTATGGGGGGAGGGGCATTAGGGGAGAGTTGGGGCAGCTGTGAGGTTTTTTGCTAAGGCATATAGCGATGGAGCAGCCTGTGTAGTGTGAATGCGTGTTGAGGAGAGGGAGTTTTTGCTGGGGCATGTGGGGAGGGGGGCAGCCCATATGAGCATGATGGAGAGGGAGCAGCCCATGATTTTCTACGAGTGGAGGACTATTTTATTATTTGTTAATTAAAATTTATACACTGCCCTTCCCACAGAGGTTCAGGGCACCTTATAATCCATAAAAAAATAAAATCCATACAAATAAAAACTCCCACCCTCACCTCAAACCACCTCCCCTCCCCCAAACCCAACCAACCCCTATCCCTGCCCGTTAAATGCTTTTACAAATAAAGTTTGACACCAGCTCCGGAAGATGCTGAGGCTTGGGCTCAAGCGAACCTCCTGGGGAAGGGAGTTCCACAAAACCAGGGCAGCAGCCAAGAACACTTTCCTCCTGCACACCCTCATTCCATGGAGAAGGGTAACAGATGGAACCCACAAGAGGGTGTTCCTGGCTGACCATAGCGGCCGCACTGGAACATGAAAGGACAGGCGATCTTTCAGATATATGGGACCCAGACTTAAAGGTCAAAACCAGCACCCTGAATTGTGCCTGGAAAGCTATAGGCAGCCAGCGCAGACTCAAGCACCGGCATAACGTGCTCTCAGCAACTCATCTCCAAAAGGAGACGAGTCACCGCATTCTGCACCAGCTGCAGCTTCTGAACAGTCATTAAGGGCAGCCCCACGGAGAATGCATTGCATTAATCTAGTCTCAAGGTGATGAAAGCATAGATGACTGTGGTCAGATCTGAGTCAGAGAAAAGGCCAGGCTCCTCACCAGCTGGAGTGGTTGAAAAGTGCACCAGCACCTGATATTCCAGGAGCAGCAAGTGATCCAAATGCACTCAGGCTGCAAATCTGACTGACCAGAAAGGGCCCCAATCCCCTTATTGTCTCTGTTCTTGCAGCTGGTTATGTGGATTTTTGTTTGTTGCATTGCTGAGGTAGTACAAGAGAGAAGGGCTGTTGGGGAGGAGGGGAACAAAGGGTGTTTCTTGCTGGGTGGCTACACGCTGGGAAGTTAATTTGCACACTTATGCAAATGAAGAAATTACACATTTTTTGTGCTTGCAGTGAAAACTGCAAGAATTTGGCTTCCCAGGCTGCAGAATTTGGGGGGGTTGGTGGAGCAAACATGGATCTCTGATTTTACCACAGCTTTTCAAGGCAACTGACATACTGGAATGTGACAGTATGGTAGCTGCAGGACATGCTGTATGTGTGACAGGGTTAGCAGTGTATACAATACTCAAGCAACCGTTAAGAAAAGGGGCACGGGCAATTTGTACCTTCACATTCACAGCCTCCTCCCTTTGCTCTGTTGGCAACAGCCGCTGTATAAGACCTGGCATCCAGTATTAGCAGCTTCTGTGGAACTGCTGCAGTCTCCATGCTTGAACATGCCGTCAGTGAGGAATCTGCAATGAGAGGGCAATCTGAGCTTTCCTATACCCAAGGGCTAGCATAGCTCAGCACACTGAAAAAGCCTTAGCCAATGCAATGGGACAGTGTCTGCAAGAGCCAAATGTGAGATCATTTTTAAGTTCTTGCCTTACAAATCCAACATGCATGCAGCCACCAGAAAAGACCTGGCTCTAGCCAGCTTTGCAGCGCTTGTGTGGGAACTCGCATCTTACTTACCAAAGTCTATGTCACAAGTCTCACTCCCGTCACTGTTCCCATTGTGGGGAGTCCCACTAGCCACCTTCAGCCCTGGATTCAAGGCACAGGCTTTGGCAATGGAGGTCACTAGATATTCATCATCAGCATTGCGCCAACCCCACCAGCTAATTTCAGGCTGACTGCAGCGAGCAATCACGGCACCATTGCGGAGGTGTCTGAAAGAGAACAATGTCTCACTTTGCTAGTCTACCTCAAGACATGTGACCCACTGCGGGAAGCTACAGTTGTTCAAAGCAGTTAGCGCTGATGCACGTGTCACCTAATGGTCTCTTGGGAGTGGCCAGTATGTGGAAGTCAGTGCCTGCTTATACAAGAGGAAATAAAAGATGAGACCATGAGTGACTGAAATGGTAGTTACATCCAAATATAGCTGATGGACTGCACTTTCTGAGTTCACAGAGTCTTGCTCTGGAAACTGCAAGTGCTGGACTGGGGAGTGAAAGGGGGCACTGCCTCATCTTGGCCCCGAGTAGGAATTCATGAAGGCCTTTGATATAGAGGCCCACCAACCAAGAGCAGGAAGCGGGGCAACCCAATACTTTGGCCTCTGGTCCTGCCTGTGTCCAACTCCACTCTTAGTCCTGCCTCCTCCCATACCAGACGAGCCCGATCTTGTTCTGTCCATTGTCCTGCTCCCAGTCTGTCTGCTTCCTATACCCAGTCCTGTCCGGACCTAATCCTGCCCATAGCCCCGACAGTTGCTAATGATATTGCTGCATGACCACCTCTGAAGTTGCAGAAGCTGAGAGAGGAAAGGAAAGCTAGCAGTAAACACAGCCCACAGACTACCCACTAAGAAACACTGTCGTGAGACTAAACAGTTCTATCATTGTTAGAAACTCACAACTACCTATTTTCACACTCATTACTCAGCCAATTAAAAAACAATTTGCCCTAGAAAACAGCATCCTGTTTCCTAAAAAACTATTTCTGAGCTGAGTTTCGATTCCCAAGTACAAAAAATGGACTTTTATGAACAGACAGCTGTTACTAGAAGAGAGGAGTCCTTCAGGGCTTCAAACACGGCAGAACTGGTGCTGTCCAAAAATTCACCTCTGGGCAGAGACCAGGCCTAGAAACATTCAGTCTGAAAACTTTAGAAAATTGTGGTATCACAATGGCAAATTCTAGCAATGTCTCTTCAGCCTCTCAGGATGCATGGCAAGAGAATGGCAGGAACAGCAGCAGCAGCTCTATCCAGGACAAACATATCTCCATGCTCCTTGCATCAAAGCTGTAGGGGCTACAAATGCTGACACTTGTATGTGTACCCAGAATGGCTATATCTACGCCTTGTGTGAGTAAGCAGACCCACTAACTCCTAAATCTCTTCCAACTATGAAAGGCCTTTGTGATGCGCAGGGAGAGGTGCATGCACAGTGCTCCAGTGCAGATAACCATGCAGGGCTCGCAACTGCTGCCTTCCAGCCTGCAGATTTGACATTATTTCATACTGCAATGCAGGGACCATAACCATCCTCTTTCCTCCTTAGTCAGTTCAATGAGCACACTGTAAATGGAAATGGAATTGTGAGACTGCTGATTCTCTGTACCTGTAGACAACAACAGGGATCCTCTTCCATGACCTGAAGGAAGCCACGTTCTCCAGCTCCTTGTCAGTGATCCAGACAGGAACCAGAAGCTTCTGAGGGTAACTGGCACAGAGCCTAGAATAAGCAGCCACAGGGTAATGTCAGAGTCCAGCCTCACCAGCTCTGTTCTACTGTATTTATTTAGATTTATATGCTGTCAGGACAGGTAACAACATAGATTTACATAAATGTGTGTGTGGAAGCTGTTGGAGAGATTTGGTTAAGAGACTGTTTTACCATCTGGCACCTGGATGCGTATCTGAAAGACTGCCTGTCTTTCCATGCCCCATTACAATCCCTCAGAAGTGCCTTCCTGTGGGTACCATCTGCCAGCCTTGTTCGTACGGTGTGGGCTTGCAGGGAGACGTTCTCATTTACTGCCCCAACGTAATGGAACTCCCTTCCCCTGGAGGTTCGGTTTACCCCAAGCCGGAGTCTCTTCTGGAGATGGTGTATGATGGTGTATGACTTTTTGTTTGAAAAAGCATTTGGTGAATGGGGATGGGGTGGGTTGTGATGGGTGGTTTTGGGGTAGGGTTGTGAGGTGGGGCTAGGTGTGGGAAATTGGGAAGATGGCATTGGTGGGGTGGTTGTGGGAGGGTTGAAAGTTCTCTAGGTTATTTTTATGTTATATATTTTTATTGTTGTGAGCCACCCTGAGCCATTGGGAAGGGAGGCATATAAATTTAAAACCAATACATAAATATCTCCAAGCTCCCATAAAGGAAGCCAAGACACCAGTCCCTAACTGGGGAGTGTGTTGGGCTGAGAGATTGTGCCTCACCATCTGCACCTGGGTGCCTGTCTCCCATCAAGGCTATTTGTTGTTTGGCAGCAGGGCGGTTTGGGGATTTGCTTTGTTTTAATGGCTTTTAGGGGGATGGGGAATGGTGGGGTTTTGGGTGGAGAGGGTTGGGGTGTACTGCCATGGCCTCCTGATGAGAGGGGAATATGGTGGGGGGGGGAGATTAGTGGCATCATGACCCCCGCAGTGAGAAGGGGAGTACAGGCATGGAAATTTGGGGGTGCATGTGCCATGGCCCCTGGGTGAGAGGGGGTGTATGGAGAGATGGTGGGGAGGTGGGCTGTGCCTTGCCCCCCCGTGAGAGGGGGGTATGGGCATGGGGGAATCACAGTTGGAGAGTGATGCCATGGCCCTCCAGTGAGGGGGGACATAGGCAGGGATGTGGGTGTTGCTGTACGTCCCCCAGTGAGGGGGCATATGGGCATGGGGGATCAGGGGAAGAATGGGGGGGGGGG
>QEPC01001119.1:1047996-1069291 GCA_003113815.1 Sphenodon punctatus
TGTGTGTGTGTGTGTGTGTGTGTGTGTGTGTGTGCAAATACGCCTCTGTACGCTCAGGCGGCAGAACCTGGGAACTGTTTTATACTGGCTTGTGAGCCTGGCTGTTTTAAAGAAGCAGAAGAGGTCTCATCCTCCCCAGAGGGATGAGACCGGAATTTGAATAAATAAATACCTCTGGGGTGGTGGCAGCGGGAAAGAGACCAGTTAATAAGTGGGTAACGGGGTGCCGGGAGGCTGGAGTGAACCCCAGTGGGCTCTGTTACGCCACAGCCGGTGCGGAGAGTGTAGAATAGTAAGACTATATTAACTGCGTGAGAGAGGACAGCAGTATGAACCTTTCCTGCCCTGTTACAGTTTGGAAAAGAAAACATAGGGGAGTAGAAAAACCTGAATTCACCTTCTATGCTGCTTTCTCTATGTGTGAGAGTTGCCTTAGGTTTTTGATGCTGTTGTTTAAAACACAGAGGAGACGGTGAGCATCCCCAGAATCACACTAACTGCATCCAGAGCTGGCAGTTATGTTTCAGTGAGCTGCTGCCAACCATCACCATTGTATGTACAAGGCTCCTGAAATGGACCTCAGACCTCATGCACATAAGCCAGAATGAGGACAACCGCTCAAACACAGCTGGCTCACATTAGCGCATTATCTTTTTATAACTGGAAAAACAGCTTTTGCTCATATGAAAAGGCTGTATGCTGCTGATCAAAATTATACTTTTACATTTTACTAAATTAGTTGTTAGTAATTTCTTAAGACAAAAGCTCAATAGAGACCCACAAATCCATTCCCTATTAGGAGGACATAATGGAGGAGGGATTCTGAAAGGTCTAGACTTATGGGTAAGGATTCAGTCAGTGTCCAGAAGGGGTCACTGTTTTGTGCTAAAAGCTGATTAGCAGTAGTGTTTTGTTTAGTGCTAAATGCTCATTACAGGAGTCTCTCCCTGTGCAGGGTTTCAGCTGATGCTACTGGCAGGGGGCAGAGCCCCTGAAATCATTAAGAGGATACTTGACATTTTGGGTGTCCCCCGAAGTGTTAAAATTTACAGATATCTACCATATAAAAACTGGCAAGCAAAACAGGCAGGTATTTTGCCTGCAAGATTTGAGCTCCAATTTAACGTTATGTTGATTTTTCATTTTTCAATTTGCTTGCCTGAGTTTCAATCTTTCCTCATCAAACTAAAGTTGGGGTTGCAGCTTAATCTGTGGCCTCATGATCATTGCAGACGTATTCCTACATCCCTTTCTAAAGCCCTCCTTGGGAAAGGCAGCACCTGGTTTCCTCATTGCACATGGTACCTGTGTGCCACACCACGGAGAAATCGGTTCCTATGGTGGGAAGGATCAGCCAGTGTCAGGAGACTTTCAGTGGCAAAAAAGCAACGTCGAAGCTGCTTTAGCACCCAGAACAGCAGAAGGAAGCAGTTGGGACAACCAAAAGCTAGTTCCTATGCTACATTTCACCTCCTTCTAGCATTGCTGTAGTAGCAGCAGCAGCAAGAGCATCCTGGCTCTGAAGGAAGGTGGTCAGGGGAAGAAAGTACAGAGCTCCAACAAAGTTAGCACCCGCTGAGTACATAGAAGAAGTCTCCCTCAGAAAGACCCCTAATCCACTTGAAGGAATCTCAAGGGTCCAGTGATTTCACTAAACTGCCCCAGCAGAATGAATTCATCAACAGAAGAATAGAAACTATGATAAAATTGAATATGCCACAAGCAGAGGGCAGGAGTAACCAGGGCACACCAACACCTGAAATGACTGGGGGCTTTGAGTTCAAACAAAGTCACACCTTTCAGGGCCCAGTGAGTGATTTCCTCAGTTCTTATAACCTTACCTGTAGAGACTCCTCTTCTTTAATCAGCTCTTTGCGGGGGAACAAATCCTTGGCCTGGATATACTCCAAACTGGGAGGGCCTTCCTCACCCTGAATTCAAACAGAACAGAAGAGAACATGTGATCAGACATCCATCTCTCTCTCTCTCTCTCTCCCCATCAGTATAAACTACACAAAAATATTAAGAACATTACTGAGCCACACGTTCACTCAGGACCTACAGTACCTGTGGCACAGCCCTTGGTACAGATGCATGACAACCTCTGCACTGCACACAGAGATCACCCAACTCTCCTCTTCTGCAGAGACCCAGAACCTCCCCTGCTCTCAGAGAACTTTAACAACAGAACACAGTAAAGACTGCCTGTTTCGGCAAAAATCATCCTGCAAAACAGTGTTGGTGACAGAAGGAAAAAACAAAAACGAACTGCCAGAGTGAATCACTGGAGAGTATAGGGGCCTCATTCATTAATTTAGTTTTGTATTTATGACAGTAAAGCTTAAGAGCCATAGCAGTGAACCAGGGCCCCATTGCATGGCTAAACTCAATATGGCTAAACCGGAACTCCTTATCTTCCCCCCCTCATCCTTCCTCTCCCTCTTCCCTGTCAAGCCTCATCGATGGGGTCACCATCCTTCCCGTCCCCCAAGCCTATAGCTTAGGCTTCATCTTTGGGTGAAAACAGACATGACGCTAACCACCCTTGGTAGTTATTTATGCATGTTATAGGGCTGTATTGGTGCCCTATGCAGACCTGAAACATGCATAAATGACCACCAATGGTGGTTAGCTCATGTCTGTTTTCACCCTTTGACTCACCCCTTTCTTTTAAACCCTACATTGACTCTGTTGCCAAATCCTGTCGCTTCTCCCTCCATAACATTGCTAAGATTCGCCCTTTTCTCTCGGTCTCCTCTGCCAAAACCCTTGTTCATGCCCTGGTCATCTCTCGCCTCGATTACTGTAGCCTCCTGCTCACTGGCTTCCCCCTTTCTCCCCTTATTCTGTCCAAAACTCTGCTGCCAGGGTCATCCACCTCGCCCATCGCTTCGACCACATGCAGCCCCTTCTCTCCTCGCTTCACTGGCTCCCCATTCCTGAATGAATCATGCACAAGCTCTTAGTCTTCACCTATAAAGCTCTTCACAACCTTGCTCCCCCCTACCTCTCTGCGCTAATTTCCCTCCGTACTCCAGTCTGTGAACTCTGCCCATCCTCTGTCCCCTCTCGTCCTCCCACGCCTCCCCTGACCGCCTTTGTCCCTTCTCCCTAGCTGCCCCGCACACCTGGAACTCCCTCCCTGACCACATCCGCCTCGCCCCCTCCCTTTGTACTTTCAAATCCCTCCTCAAGAAGGAGCTCTGCCCTCCCCGACTTCTTGCTCCCAGCACCTAACTCCTGCTGATACGCTCCATTCAGTACAATATGTTGCCTGAGGTCTGTGTACTCATATCCTCACGATATGGACCAACCAGCCATCATTCTTGATGTAAGCACATTCAAGCACATGCACTTGGGACCTCGCATCCTCGTGAATGTCACACTCCTTGTCTCTCCCTCTGTTCCCCTTCCTTCATCTCCCCCCTCTCAGATTGTAAGCCCTAGGGCAGGGACCGTGTCTATTCAATTACTGTGTAAAGTGCCAGGTACATTGCTTGCGCTATATAAATGCTTGCTAATAATAATCATCATCATGCACTATACAGAACATGGTCCCTTACATAAATATGGTACTTTCCACCATTTTTACATGGACTTTTTCTTAACTTAGTCCCTCTCCTGATGCCATAGTGAGGACACCAGAGTTAGAGAAAGTTTGCCTTCAAATCTATACTATACTCTTCTTCTCCCCATCTAACGTTTGCAAAAAAACCCACCTCCTTTCTACATAGAATGTTTAACCTTTGTTCTTCAGCAAGAAAATGTATTTTTAAAAAAGCTTGAGGCTAACTGGATGAGTCACACCAGTTGTGAGGCTTGGGAAAGCAGATGACTTCTTTAATATTGAGAAACCTAACTTTATTCACTCATCACTTTTTCTTTTTTACATTCATCACTTTTTTACTATTGAGAAGTCTAGTTTTATTCAGCTCATCATCAGGCGCAAGCTCCCCACCACCAAGGACACCTCCACCCCTACAGAAACAAAGCCCTGTGAGAACAAGAGATGTAAAACATGTCTTCACATCTCGACTGTGATTAACATCTCTGATTCTTGAAAGCAACACTGAATTCGGGCTCAGGTAGCCACATTAGGCACTGAGTCTTAAAAAATTGGCAGGTTGATTATATTTGAGTATCTATATACATGACCTGGTGGACACCTCTGCAGCTCCAAAGAAGGCCAAAAGGGACTAAAAGGATATAGGAGAAACCCCATATTGGCATCAGACTCCTTATATTGTTCATGCCTTGAGTATTTTGAAGCTGTGGACTGGATCTCATGTATTGGTTATGCTTTAACTTTGAATATATATATATCCCACTGAAGAAGGGGTGGTGACCCTGAAACGCGTTTGGGATTTATTTTATTGGGATTGTTCTTTTTGAACAATATGATTGTATTATGTTAACACTTATTATTCATGAGTTTTTTCTCCTGTATATGCTTACAATTTCAGGACTGATAGCTTTGGATTTTACATATTTGTCTTTATATCTCTCTGTATAAAGAGACTGATTTCATAAATAGTATTTTATATAGCACCTCTTTTTGTTTTGTTTGGTTGTGTACTTTGGCCTTGGGGTATTTTGCTGCTGGGGATATTGACCTCCTCGGGGGGTGCTTGCATACTAATAATTTAAACCCTCATTTTCTCTTTTATTAATGGAAAATACTGAGGGCATTAAATAGGACAAGATGAAAGTTTGAGAATGCAAGTTTGTTGTGGGGTTGTTGGGTTGTTTTTTTTTGAGAGAAGTCTAATTTTCATTGAAACATTTCTACAAAATGTTAGATTAGTATTTCTGAGTATTTTATACATTCTTCCTCAAACCAATCTAGTTTATAAGAGTAGGAAAATGCACACACCCGACATTAATTTAAAATAACCTTGGCAGTTATTTATAAAAAGAGCTTTGTGCCCAAGCCATTTGGAACAGATTTTCAAAATTTAGTTTTGAGGTAAAAGTCCCGATGACAGACAACTGGGATTTCGCAAAGTGATCAAATATATTTTGTAGTGACACAGAAATTTCTTAAGACTTATCTCAATGTTCTGTTGCTATTGTGCATACATGTAAAATGCAGAAAATATACACGACGGAGGCAAAGTGCAATCAGTCCTAACTAGGGATGGGACTATCGGTATCGGATTAATCCGATTATCGGCGATATCAGATTCATCCGAATATCAGTATCAGCATATTGTTTTTTAAACATTGCTGATTTTTTTTTATCTTTAACATTGCGGCCATTTAAAAAATGGCAGCAATGTTAAAGATCAAAAAAATCGGCAATGTTAAAAAAACAATATGCCAATACCGATAAATCCGATATTGGATTGATCCAATACCGATAAAACCGGTAACCGATAATTCGCCCATAGTCCCATCCCTAGTCCTAACTATGTAGCATGAAGCACTAAGCTCCCCACCCCCTTCTCCCCTTGCCCCCAATATACATACTAATGCCACCAACGCATTCAGTCCCCCCTCAAGTTCAGTTTGCCACTGAACTTGAATGCTGTGTTATGCAAACACACATCCATTCTTCACCATGGGACATAAGGCTTGATCTAACCCCCCCACACCTGTCTACCAAAGGGCAAAGAGTAGTGAGTTAACTCTTCACACATGCATGCACACCGTACCCCAAGGCACAGACCATTAGGCTAAACCAGGGGTGGGGAACCTCAGGCCCAGGGGTCAAATGCAGCCCTCAGGAAGTTTTTATGTGGCCTCTTTCCAGTGCCTGGATCTGGCCCTTCAATTCATTCTCTACCCCCAAATACTGGAAAACCCAGCTCAGGATAATGGAGCAGAGATGAGGGCATGCACACACGGGTAGGGGACAGATCCACAGCACAGATCCATGATCTGGGCCCTCCTTTCCTTGAACGCACCCGTTAAACACTCCCCACCCCCAATCTCTATGTGGCCATCGGAGCTCATACTAATTTTCAGTGTGGCCCCCGGGACAGAAAAGGTTCCCCACCCTGGGCTAAACCAACCCACCAAGAGTCAGAGCACAAGCTCCATGCTGACACCACACATGAAACACTCATTTGTCTCCATTAAGCACAGAGTGTTGATCTAATCCCTTCCGATTACATTCACACACCTGCCACAGGTGACACAAAGGTTGGATAATCCTTTGCACCCAAACGCATCCAGCCCACACAACAGAGTGAATGGGCCTAGCTTGTGCACATCACGCCCCCGCCCCCCGCACAGAGCATTTGGCTAACCCCTCCCTCCTCACACTGCGTGAGCCTCCTCCACCTCCCCACCACAGGACACTTTGGGATAATTCCACCCACACACACAGGCCCTTTTTACACAAGACTCTTGGTGGGTGCATGCCCATGCAGGTCGACTGTGTGGGTGCCTCCCATGTGAATGCTGCAGTGGATGCGTGAGCATGTGCACTCCTACAAAACACGCATGCCCANACACAAGGTGTATCCACTCATGCCCATGCAGGTCTGCTGCATGGGCGTGAGTGGGTGCCACCCATGTGACTGCCACTTGCTGCAGTGGATGCGTGAGCATGTGCACTCCTACAAAACACGCATGCCCGCCCACCCGCCCCCATGCACGGAGCAATTGGTCAAAATGGCGGTTGCTCCGCATGTGGGGAATCAGTGTGCGCCCGTGTGCACCGTCCCACCCTGCGCATACTGTGGCGCGCACACAGATCCCTCCCGTGGCCTGTTTAAAAAGGGCCTCTCTCTCTCTCTCACACACATACACACACACACACAGCTGGACTAACACACACAGGGCCCCCCAGACACCCAAGCCCAGTACCAGAGTGAACAGTGTTTCCATTAGCATGGGTTTCAATTTCAACATCTCATGGTCTGTTCTTCACACAATACCAGTCTCCCTTTGGAGATCACAGCAGTAAGGCCTCCTGCTCCCAAGGCCTGTGACTCGGCACTCACTGAGCCCAGAACTCTCCTGTCAAGAGCCAGATGCTAGTGGAGCTTCATGCTGAGTAACTGCATAGGGAGGTGCTGCCAACTGCAGCCCAGTCATGAGGGTCTCTCCTATGGAGCTAACTCAGAAATGGAATGGAGAGGAGTTTGCAGAGCAGACCCTACCCTGCATCAGTGCATACCACAGCATCATCTCCCAGCTAGAAACGACTTCCCTGGAAACCAGCTGAGGAGCAGGTGCCCAGGTGTATGGAACAAGGGTTTCACACGCTTCTGCTTGTACCCGTCACAGTGACATGCCAGTAGGCATGAAGTAGGGGAGATTCCCCAAAGGACAGGAAAAGCTTGAAGGGGGAGCCCTACGCATCAGCAGGCATGCTCACTCGCTGTCAGCTACAAGGCAACACCCAGGAAAGCACAATCCAAAGGCAGCAAAACATGAGCAAGGGCCTGCTGTATCCCCAACCTCTAGAGGCAGGAATCTGGCCTAAATACCAACCACTGGGAAGCACCAAGGTGGGGAGCTACCATTGGAAAAGGAGTCAAACTTCAGCCAGCCCATGTATGCCTATTTCCTGGCCAAGCACTGCTACCCCATGGGTAGCGACCACGTTCACTGTGTTTTCTCCATTGGCAGCAATTGGGAAAGCCAGTAAACATGGGTCCCTGCCTATGGGGGGAGACACGCCCCAGGTATCTACAGCATGAGAACAGCAATTTCCCAGCTGCAGTCAAGGGTTGAATACAGCCTGCACAGCACCACACACACAGATCTCCTGACCAAGTCACAGCTGGGTACTGGTTAGAACTGTGTCCTTGGGAACACGCAGGAAATTGCTACATGAGTGACAGGCAGCACGTAGGATCAACATGACAAAGGGATGAGGGTGCAAAAATCACTCCCCCAAGTAAAAGGAAGGGGCAAGCAGCACAGCAAGCTCAGGTAGTTTCAGAGACCTGCAAAATGCTCAGTCTCAAGGACAATGTCTGGCACAACTGCCCCTCCTCCCACCCTTGTCTGAGTATCAGAACTGGAGAGAAAACTGGGCCTGAGGCCCTGCATGCAGACATTGAGGCAGCAGAAAGCAAGGAGAAGCAAAGACACTTACAAAGCAGTTGAGCATGGAGCAGGAAACGCGGCCTGGCAGACTCATGTTTACTTTCAGACGTGGAGACTCGGCTGGGCACATGCAAGCAGCATCTCTCCCCTCTGGCCCTTTGCTGCAGCCTGCAGCATCTCAGACACAATCACACTCTGATTTCTGCAGCTTCCCCACTCTTCACAGAAAGACAGAAGCATCCCTGCTACCAACAGCTAAAGCAGGTGTGCCCGCTCCTTCAGCTGCTGTCGACAATGGAGGAGAGGGTGGGAGGAGGGAGAAACTCCTCCTCTCTCCCAAGGAAGAGGAGCGTGGCTCTGCCATTCAAAGATCTCTCCGTCAGACTGTACAGAAAATGGAGACACCAGAACAGACAGCTAGGAGGATTCACCCCTCCCCATCCCTGCAAACAACCTACAGGCACATCCCACTTCAAGCCAAGCTGCTGTGTGAAGCTTGCTGGGAGATGCAGTCTGTGCCTGCAGCAGCACCTACCCTGCATAGCCAGCATGTGCAGGAATGCACAAGAACAACAGCCGCCAGCTCACTCTGTGCACTTGGGCAGAGGGACCAGGGCTTGGCTTCAGCTCCAAGCTTCTTGTTCCACAGCCACAGCACATGAGTTGCCTCATAGCCAGACCCATCTGAGAGCAACATGGCAAAGCTCACAGACACCCCTCCTTAATCCCCCCTTTGGAGGGTAGAAACACACACAAAAGTGGGCCTGAAGAGCCCATGAGCACACATCTGTCATCCCAGAAAAGCCAGTCCCTGCCCAGACAAAGCAGAGCACAGCACACATAGAGAAAGCTGCATCTCTAAGCTGATATGAAATCCTGGTGCTGCAGAGAGGCTAAACTTAGGCTTGCCAGCCAAGGTCAGCCCTGAGCCTTGCACCAGGGGCTAGCTACTGCAAATTCTCCTAGCGTCACTGCACCATCTACACAAGAAAGTTCTGCTAAAAGTTTAAACTGCTGCAGGCTCCCGCAGCTGCCAGCATGTGTTGTAACACCAGATCTATTCTGAACAGACTGAAACTAACGGCTGAAAGTCTTAGCAGCACCATGGCCATAGTGTTGTTAACACCAAAGCAGTTGCATCATGTGTGTTTAGAAAATATACCTTGGGCAGACACACAAACCCAGGCTATGCACAATGTACTTCCTTGTGTAAATTCCTAACACAGCACTGCTGCTCAGTATTAAAGAGTCAGTTCCATCTACACAACAAATACATCCACATCAGTAAGTCTGGCTACATGCTAGCTGTACTACAACACAGCTCCAACGTGAAGTACTTCCAGAACCATAACGGAGAGAAGGCAGTGACCAAGACACCATATTTCCTGGCTCTATTGTAACTCTAGTGCTAACAAGTCCTTCCTCAAGGCTACTAAGTGAACCATCTCTGTCAAGAACTACAGTAGAAGGATGTTACAGGCAAAAAAAATATCTAAACTCCCAAACCTTATTAGTTAAGGTCATGCACATCCCACTGTCTAAGATTCCATAAACCACCTTCACTTTGCCTCACTGCACCTGTCTTCTATACCAAAAGCATACTATGGCATAATACAGTGCTAGACATAATGTAATTCCGTGCCAACTGGAGGGAGGTATCAAGTTGGGTCCTGCAGAGATCTGTCCTGGGTCTGGTGCTATTCAACATTATTATTAATGACTTAGATGAAGGCGTGAAGGGAATACTTACCAAGTGTGCAGATGATACAAACTTTTGGGAGGGGTAGCTGACACCAAGTATAAGATGGAGGATACCTGGCTTGGCAGCAGCACATGTGAAAAGAATCTAAGGATTGTGGTTGATCACAAGCTGAAGAGGAGACAACAATGTGTTGAGGCTGCAATTGTGTGATTTTAATTTTAGACTGCATTAACAGAAACATTGTTTCCAAGACAACAGAAGTAATAAATCCTCTACATCTCACCTGTAGTATTTTGACCAGTTTAGGGCACCTCATTTTAATGAGGACACTGGGACAATTTGGAGCGGGTTCAGCGGAGGGCAACAATGATAAAGGATCTATAAAGCAACTCTTATGAGGAAAGGTTGAAGGAACTGGGTATGTTTAGCTTAGTGACAATAAAATTAAGGGAGACATGATAGCAGTCTTTAAATAACTAAAGGAATGCCACAAAGAAGATGGCAAAGAACTAGAAATAATGGGCTCAAATTACAGGAAGGGTAATTTTCAGTTAGACATCAAGAAAAACTTCCTAACAGTTCGAGGTGTGTAGCAATGGAACAAGTGGCGTTGGGAGGTTGTGGGTTCTTTGATGCTGGAGGTTTTCAAAAAAAGCCATCTGGACAGCCATCTGTTGGGGCTGTTATCAATCCTGTATTCAAGATGCACCTGGGGGTTAGACTAAATGACCCTTTATGTCCTTTCGAACTCCATAATTATAGAAGCCCAACTAAAGGCTATTCCCGTACAAAGGAAAGATAGTGAGACTCATAGGAGAGCAATGTGGTTGTATAAGGAACTTTTTACCTGCTTGAAAGTCAAAGGGCTACTTACAGAAAGTGGAAGGAAGGGCAAGTAACTAGGAGTATCTGTAAAGATACAGCACAAATGTGTAGGAACAAAATTAGGAAGGTAAAAGCCCCAAACAAGTTGCAACTGGAACTTGGATGTTAGAGATAACAAAAAGGGATTGTACAAATGCATCAGAAGAAAAGAAAGATTAACGATACTGGGGGTCCATTTCAGTGTCTTAGCAAAAGACACAAGGAAGACAGAGCTACTCAATGCATCATTTGTTTCAGTCTTCACAAAAACGGGAGTGACTAAACTGGTGAAGCGACAAGCATAGTGCAAGAAGCAAAGAGCATCAAGGGCACATCTAGGTTTTGAGTGGGCCCAGGTACGAAAGATAGAACTGTCCCCGCATCAGTTCATTATTTTGCAGTAAAGAAGAAAAATGCATACTCACCTACTGCAGTGCTTTGGTTGGAGGCTGCTACAGCAACTTTCGAATACTAAGAGGCCCATACAGTAGCCCCCCCACAGACCTTTCCTCTTCTTACTAGCAGAGGAGATGGATGGAAGCAACAGGCAAGGTGGCAGGGCCGGCCCAGGGGTTTGAGGGGCCATGTGCCAAGCCTTGCTGTGGGGCCCCAAAGCCTTGCTGGTCTGCTGGCGGCTTTGCCACTGGCGGGTTGGCAGAACCTTATGGCTGGCAGAGGTCTAGGGAGGGGCTTGTCCATTGTAGGCGGAGCCTCCAAAAATCCAGCAACAAAGAGTTTTCAGCGTTAAGATGTGACGGACAGAACTTTAGTTTACACTGGGAACTCCTTGCTGCCGAGTAAAACCCTGCCATTTGGAGACTGAGAGAACCCTCCTACTAGCATCTCATCCAGTAAGTGGATGGGACTCCAGTAGGACAACTCGCTCTCTCCCCATCAGTAGTAGTGCCATAGCAGGATAAAAAATCCTGTTCACATATTTAAAACATACAAAACCTCTGGGCCACATCAAAACAGCTGAATTCTATTAACAATACTTGACCACACAAGCACATTCATATTTAGTAAAAATAGCATGTGAGGAGCCACTCAAAGAAGAACAGAAGGTTGCTACCTTGTAAATAAGGTTCTTTGAGATGGCTCCCAACATTCTCACAAATACACACCCTTCCAGCCTCACATAGAATTTTTTCCTTCTGTTTCTAGAAAGGGTTGGAAGGAACTGTCATTCTGAAGGGGAGCGCACTTTTTGTACTACAGGAGCTTGAGACCATCATGTGGCTATTATTTGAATAGGGTCATACCCATGGCTGGGAGCCCATCCCCCACACCAGCTGACCTCCTGCTCCACCCTCAACAGGTGAGAGGCCACTTCCCCCCCCACCCGGGACAGACAGGAAGCTGCTAGCCCACCCCTGCGGGCGGTGCACGAAGGGCGATGACAAAAGGGCGCTCTCCGTTTTGTGGCCATTGTGAGGCCGGTGCGAGGAGCCACCCCGACGCCCATGCCACACAGCCTCTTGGGCGTCATCTTTGACACGCACCTCTCTTTTAAACCTTACATTGACTCTGTTGCCAAATCCTGCCAATTCGCCCTCCATAACATTGCTCAGATCCACCCCTTTCTCTCTACCTCCTTGGCCAAAACCCTTGTTCATGCCATGGTTATCTCTCGCCTCGATTACTGCAACCTCCTCCTTGCTGGCCTCCCTCGCTCTCACCTGTCCCCACTTATCGCAATCCAAAACTCTGCTGCCAAGGTCATTCACTCTGCCCGTCGCTTCGACCATGTGCAGCCTCTCCTCTTCTCTCTTCACTGGCTCCCCTTTCCTGAATGTATCCTGTTTAAACTCCTGGTATTCATGTTCAAAACACTCCACAACCAAGCTCCCCCTTACCTCTCGGACCTAATCTCCCTACGCACTCCTCCACGTGCTCCCCGCTCCTCCTCTGTCCCCTCCCTCACTCTCCCTCGTTTCTCCTGCTCACCTAACCGCCTTCGACCCTTTTCCCTCGCTGCCCCCCATGCCTGGAACTCCCTCCCTACCCACATCTGCCTTGCCCCCTCCCTCCGCTCCTTCAAATCCCTCCCTCCGCTCCTTCAAATCCCTCCTCAAGACCCACTTTTTCCTCACTGCCTTTCCCAATGCCTGCTAGTTGTTCCCCATATACTTACTGTCTGCCCTCCTCTGCAGACTGCTGCAACCAACCTGATTGTAACCAAGCCAGGCACACGCACCTGAGACTTTGCATCTGCCTGAATGTTTGTCTGTCTTCTCCCCTGTCTCTCCCACTGTCCCCTCTCCCTGTCTCCCCATCCTTGTCTTTTAGATTGTAAGCCACAGGCAGGGACCGCGCCTATTTCTATGTTCTGTACAGCGCCAGGCACATGGCTGGCGCTATATAAATGTTTATAATAATAAATAATAATAATAATATAACACATACACACACACACACACACACACACATATATATATACACACACACACACACACCCCAGTTCAGTTGTGTCCCCATAATCAATTCACACCGCCCTCACCCCATAACCAGTTCATTTGCGCCCCTGCCTCCCATATAATCAATTCACACTTCCCCCCATCCATAAGCATTTCATTTACTCCCCCGGGGCAGCGTGAATTAATTATATGGGGGGGTACAAATGAACTGGTTACGGGGTGGGGGTTTAAAGACAGTATTCCTGTTAGCAATAACTTCATTAAGAAGAGTTAGCGATATAGCAGCCATAATAATCTCAGAACCATATTTGCAGATTTTCCAAGATAGAATAGATATTGGTTTACATCCTAAATTCCTACTGAAAATAGTATAAGTAAGACAGTTGTGAGAATGTGGCCCTTTTACACAGGCCTCTCACCCGTGAACACGCAGATTTTTGCGTCTTCATGCGTGGGGGAGCCCCTTGTGAAGGACGTTGCTCACGTGCCCATGGTGAGTGGGGATGCGTGCGGACGCCTAACACGCATCCCCACGCACCCTCCACTCGTCCTCACGCACGGAGCATCCAGGGAAAACAGCAGCTACTCCATGGGTGCGGATAAGTGGGGGGGTGAGTGGGAATGTGAGTCTGGCCATGTGCACGCCCCGCAAACACCCAGATGCCTTGACCACAAGTCTCCATCCCCTAGCAACAGTACCACTTTGACACAATTCTCTCTCCCTCCAAATGCCCAGGCCTCCACCTCCCTGAAATCCTCAGTCTACTCTCATCCTAAGCAATCCCCAGGCACAGGTGCTCCTTTCCTGCAGAAGTCCCAGTTTCCACCAACTTTAACCAAATGCTCTCCCTGTACGACAATGTTTTCACTTCTTTCCAGTATCTCCTTAGTGTTACAAAAAGCCTAACCACAAATAATCTGTCTCAGAACCCTCAGACTACCATGAGCTTCAGGAACCCATCCCTAGCAGTGTTTCTTCTTTCCAAAGAATTTCTGGTGAGGAAGAAATCTAAGAACATTTCCCCCTTCAGCACACTTGCCCCCTGCCCTCAAAGTCCCAGTCTCCCTGGGGTCTAAGCAAACCTCCTTCTGGCACCAGTGAATTCTTCATCCTAAACGCCCAGTCTCTTCTGAGCCTAATCAACCAGCCATAGCATAGGTGCCCCCCTTTCCCAACTCCCCAGTCGTCCATGATCGTAAGGAAATCCACACCATAGAACAGCTTCTCCTTCCTTCCAAAACCAGAGTCTTAATTGACCTAACCAACCACCCCACCACACCTGCCCATTCTTGCCAAACATCCTTGGGGAGAAGGTGGATTGTTTCACTCAAGAAACAATTCTTGGTGGCGGTTCCTTAGACTTAGAGGATACTCCGGATTTTGAAGGAGGGGACAGCAGTGGCAGAATGGGACTTTGCTTAGCATCAGGCGCAACTTGGAGTTTGCAGGAAGGGGGCAGCTGTGCTAGGGAGGATTTGCTTAGGCTCAGTGGAGAGTGGGGGTTTCAATATGCAGATGAAGAGAATGTTGGCTGAAAGTCCAAGGGCGAACTGTGGGTGTCTGGTCCCTGAGTTGTAAGCATGGGCAGTATGTCTTTACTGTTCAAGGTCTGTGGTGCCACAACTGGGTGAGCAAGTTAAGGTGTCAGTCTTAACATAGAATTTCCTTGATTTTTGGATCGTGGTTGTATCTATAGGAGTCTTAACTCTGTTGTTACATTGTAGAGTTTTTGTTGCTGAATCTCCTTGCTTTTTGTAAGGCATTTCTTTTGGGAAAGTATTATTTCGCTTCTGTGAAAGTCAGATGTGGTGCGCACACTACTGGGCATTGGGGGTGCTGACCCCCCTGCTCCACAGCCACCCTGATCCTGCACTCCCCACTGCTTCCCAGCCACCCCAACTCTGGTCCCAAGCTCCCCACCTCCAGGACAATCTGCAGCACAGTGTGGCCCCAGTCTCTGCACTGCTGAGAGCTGTGACGGTGGCGCTGCTTGAAAGCAGCTCGCCGCACCACTTCTGAGAGTTTGAATGGTGTGCATGCATGTGCGCGTGTACTGTACAGCAGGACACTGGGTGGGCTGGGCTGCCTGCTGCGGTGGGTTGGACTGTAGATAAGGAAGCCTGTAATGGACAATTGCGCTATGGGCAGCTGGGTGGAGTGCCAATATTGCATGCATTGAAAATAGCGCTTTTACGAGTTAGTCACTGGGGGGCACTGTGGCAAAGAGCCCATAAGGAGCTATTTTTAATGCTGCCTGGGCAGCAGAAGTAAACAGCCAGGCCAGGGACTGGTGGTGTGCTGCTTGTGGAACTGCAACTACAGGGTGGGTGTTGGGGGAAAGTCAATGTGTGGGAGGTGGAGCCAGCTCAACAAGTGGCACAGGTAGCAGGAGCACTGCGCAGGCTCTCTCTCCAACTCGGTTGCCATTTTAATTGCTGCAGCTGGCTGGCTCTAAGCCTGCCTGGCAGCGGCTGTGTCTGTCTTAGTCTGCTACTGAGCTTCCTGCAATTACTATCTTCAGTTCAGTAAGTTGTTCAATCTCTTCTTCATTGGCACTTGGCTACTATATGCGCTTGTGAGACTTATGTTTCGGCCAAGCTGGCGGCCCTGGCTGTGTTATACTGAGGCTGCAGTGCAACTTAAGGCGGGGACAGACCAGGGGGGAGAGGGAATCCCAGAGTTTTCTCCAGGCTAGCCACGGGCTGCAGCCCATGCCCATTCCTTTCCCAGTTTGGGCCCTTACAGGGGGGTCTTTGGTTGCCCCAGGCCCAGCCAGTAATGAGGGAAGTTGAGTCTGTTCTTCTGTGTTCTATGGATCCCTATTGGGCTGGTTGGCAGGAGAGCGGGGAGCTATGTTAAATTTGTTATTTTTCTTTGCTTGTTTCAACACCTGTGGGTGATTAAAGGGAGTGATTTGGGGAAGGGAGTGGGTAGGAGGGGATTTTTTAGTCCGACTACTTTACCCTTATTTATTTAGTTTTAGGTTCCCTCTCTGTTTATATTTTTATTGTATTTATTGTTTTTATGGTTTTAAAATGTATTTTATAAGTTGCCCTGAGCTGTGGGGTGGGATATTAATGTAAATATAAATAAATAAATATAAATTAAAACCAACCAACCAAACACTCTGCTCCCAACAGGTGGGCTAGCGAACACAAGAGAATTAAAGTGTGTGCCATACAGGAACAGCTGTATGTGGGTTGCTGATCCAGTTGCAAAGCACAGGGGTGCCAGCTTCTGCACTTAGGATGAGCTGGGAGGAGGTTCAGAGACAGCAGGTGCTTAAGAGCGAGAACTTGTGCAGCGGTTAACTCAAGACTGCAGAGGGGTAGTCTTGCTTGGACACTTACCCTTCTGGCTCCTTAATGTTCGTGGAGTGTCAGAGCCCTGCTCATTAGAATTATCTACCTACTGCTGAATATGACCCTGAATGTGTGGAACTCTTATGTGAGGAGGAAATTGATTTCACCTCTGAAGATATTTATTTTCAGCAGTGAATTGTATCTTCTTATGTTTCCATCTCCCAATACTTTTTGCACTCTAAACAAATACAATACTTGAGGTTTCTTTATGACATTTTTTGTGACAGTTTTCACTCCTTGCTGGATGTCTAACAGTATACAGTCCTTTGCATTTGTTCAGTAGTTATTAGTTTGTTAAATGCATAATGAGTTCCTATGAATTTAGCTTTCAGGTGGTGTCACTTTTTCCTCTTTAATCTTCTTCATTGTTATTGTGTAACGTGCTGTCAATTTCAATCCAGAAAAAAGTACGGCCTAGATATCAAAAGTTTGGGAAGCACTGGTTTAAGAAAAAAACTAGGCCACACAAGATACATCTAGATGTGCAGCTCCCCCTAGCCTTAAAACGAAGAAATAGTCAACAGATCTCTTCTGGCAAGACTTCTCAAATATTTTGTCCCTCTTGCTGTGTGAGAACGCTTGAAAAAAGTTGATCTTTGAATGTTTAAAATTGGTTAGGATACTTTGGTAGGGTCGTAGTGGAAAAAAAAAATCACAGACAAAAATATAGAAGCTTTTCCAAATAACTTATTTGGTGATTAAGGACACTTAAATACATGCTGATTTTGCACGCAGTCAGCCTTGTGTGCTTTTAGTGTCTTTGAAAGGGAAAATAGCCACATAAGCCACTTTTAATTTTGCCCTCTACTCTACTTTGAAGTTTGAACCTGGAATCTTAAGGAGTTTTCCATGTATTTTTTCCATGAATCACTATCACTTGTTCACTGCTCTGGTCTGGGAGCTTTCAGCTTGCAGGAAGGACTGAAAGTGCTTTATCAGAGAGGAGGTATCTTTTCCCTCCCAGGGACCAATAGCAGCATTTATGGAAGGCGTGAATGTTAGGATTCCACATAATGCTGTTGAGTCTTTCTGCATTTTCCACATGCATTTTGGTGTGACTTTCCTTGAATGCCCCACGTGGTGGGTGTTGCATGCCCTCTCCTGAACTGTGCATGCCTCCTCGCCCTCTGTAAAACTCTATGCAGCATTTATGGTGTGCCATTTAGGATTTCACATAATCCTGTTGGGTCTTATAGCATTTTCTGTGTGTTTTCAAGACAAGATATGTGTGCATATTCTATTTCTTGTGTGCATGCATGTTCTATTCCATTGCTCATGATCATTTAAGTGTGCAATTTTGGGGTTGGCTCCGCTCACCGTTGCGTTGGCTCCACCTACCATTAGCCCCACCTACCATTAGCCTCACCAGCCTCAGAACCCACCAGCTGCCACTGGTGAAAGTGCAGCTAGTTTACCACACCTTTTCTGGCTTGTGAGTTCCTGAACTATTGTCCACTCAGGAGGCCAGACTAGTACAACCTTTTCTTCTCTATAAGGTTTGCAGCTGACTAAGGATATTCATTTGTAACTCATGGCTTGCAAACTGCAGTGCCAAGGTAGTGCTCCCGCAGTTTCTGTCTGTCTGCATAACCCTTTCAGTCCTGGATCTGTACAAAGTGCTGAACTCCCCGCTCCCATGCTTCCCCTTCGCTTCTTCTCCTTTACCTGCCCCAGTTTCCAATCCAGTTCATAAACTGTTGAGGCTGATTTTAGAAAGAGCGGCAGTGGGGACCCGACCTGAAAAGAAATGAAAGGGTTTCAGCTGCTTTTCTGCACCCTGGTGAAGCAGGTCCCTTTCAATTTCCGGGATCAAGTGGAAATACTACTGTTTTGAGAGGGTGGGGAATTACTCCTCTTCTATTTCTAGCGATGATTCTTTTGTTCACTTAAATAGGCATTTATTCAATAATAGCAACACAATTTAACATACCAATTATTAAAGAGATACTTGCACTCAACATATGGTCTCTCACCTACCCCGACTACTTCAAATGCATACAAAAGCATATATTCTTACGTGATCAGAGGTCAATGGTCTGGTTCCAGAAGGAAGGCGGGTAGAGGGCCCAACGAAACTGAGAGAGAGAGCGCCTAGCTGTAAGGCACGTTGTAGGACTTCCTAGGGAGAAGTCCCAAGGAGGGCCAATCACCGAGCTCGTCGGCACCCTGATAAGGGCTAGCGATAGAGTACAGTGAAAGGCAGAGAACTGATCCAGAGACTGGCCTTATATACAGGTTTTCCTTATTACTTATCCATGTCGAGGGGCTGTTTGTCCTAGACTCCAGAATGTTCCCCCTTATGGCTTATTCATCATTGGGGTCTTTCTGCTTAGTCATTGGTGTGGGGGGTTTGCCCTGACTGATAGGGTCTGGTCCACCCCTCCCTCCGGAGGGGGGGGGGCTAACTCTTTGGCCCTGGGTTGCCCACATCCTTCTTAGAGGCATCTGGTTGTCTGATAAGGCCATCTTTCCTTGTTTGTACAGTTTAACTCTGTTATCAGGTTCTGACCTTCCTTTTGTCCCTCCATGTTCCTGTGAGTTATAAACTATTCAGTTTTGTTTTGGGAACACGGGGTTTCTACTTACTCTCAGGCATCATTTACTTCCTCTGACCAATTTGACCATCTTACGCCTAACACTTTCTGTTCTTTTAAATCAATGAATTAATAATGTACTAAATAATGTCTTACCTAATCTCTAACATTCTACATACTCTTAAATAAGAGCCACAATGGCCTACACAAAGGTTACATTCAAAGGGTTACATACTTATAAATCCAGTGTATACATTTCAACAAGGAGTGAGTTACAATAACATTCAATGTCTGTTCTGGCACATTTGTGTCAGATGACGCACTTCTAATTTGGTTACATTGTAGCAAAGAAATTAGCATCTCTGTTAGGCCCATGCCATATCATAACATACCCAGGGGTGGGTGAGGGCTGGGAAACCTTCCCCTCCACCCCCAGGTCAGGCGGCGGGCAGGCCCCAGGTGACCCCCTCCAGGATTTAAATTTGGCAGAGACAGCAGGGACCTGGCCCAGGGATGGGGAAGGGGCTGGGAAACCCTTCCACCGCCGTGGCTGGGCAGCAATGAGGCCCCAGGCAGCCGCTCTCTCTCCCCCCAGCTGAATTAAACTTACTCTTTCTAGGCAACTCCTCAGAGATATAGCTAGGTTGGAGTGAGGCCAAGGACAAAAATGGACTTGGGGTCCCACTACCCCCATCCCTGGGCTGGGTCCCTGTTGCTTTGATGCCAAATTTAAATCCTGGTGGTGGCCACCTGGTGCCTGCCCATAAATGGAGATGTAAACTTTATAAAATTAACACAAGTTAATTTTTAGCCTGTCAGTACAACGTGCAAGTGAAAAAACATTTAAATATTTTTTCCCACATGGCTGGTAGGAAGCACAGGTGTGATAGTGCCCTCTATTAATTAAGGCGAGACGCACTTCTCATGCAATCTCCACCTATCTGTAGCATTGAAGTTTTTCAGCCACTTGCCTTCCGGGAAACTCTGCAGCAGATATCTCATTTACTAAGGATCCGATGCTAACATTATTGTCCTTGAAAATGACAGCCAAACCTCTAGTAAGCGTTGATCAGTTGTTTTTAAAAAAGGGATTTTAATAAGGAATTTCTCCTTTTATAAAGGATCACTAAAAGTGAATAGGAGGAAATCCTTACATTGCTTATGCATGCAGAACACAGGGCACTCTCCAAGACTCCAGGAAACTACGTGTTCATACAAACGAAGTCACAGGCAGGGAACTTGGGGGGAGAGGGGGAGACTTTGAGTCATGGGGGGGAGGGAGCTGGGGAGGGCTGTGTGTAGTTTAATCGATGGGGGGTAGGAAGCTGGGGGGGGAGGTAGTTTAATCCATGGGGGAGGCAGGGAGCTGGGGGGGTAGTTTGAGCTATGGGGCAAGAAGCTAGGGGTAGTTTGATTGGGGGGGGGGGGCAGGAAGATGAGGGAGCCTCCCAGAGCCATTCCTAGCCTCCCTGAGGCTCTGCAGCCGGCTCTGCCACTTCTCTCAGCCACCTTGTTAATTTCACCACGCTGGCTGAGAGAAGCAAAGAAGCTGCCTCTGCAGCATCTGGACATCTTTCAAAGTCATGTGAGTTTCTCCAGCCCCAGATCACTCAATGCCCACATCTGCAGAACCACCAACCAACTAGCCTGCAACCCACCACTAAAAAATAATGAACTGCCATACCTTACATCCCCACCCTCACATCCCCCTATACCCTACAACCCTAGACTCCTCCCCCCAGCAGCCTGCATACCCACTCTCAGATCTCCAAACCCTGCATCCCCAGACTGAGATCCACCAACCCCCTAGCCTGCATCTCAGACCCCAACAGAAAGTAATTAACTGCCATTCTGTACATCCCCACCCTCACAGCTCCAGATCCTGCCTCCGCTGCTTGAATCCAGGAAGCTTGAGGGGACTGGGGCACCTGGGCTGTATTTGCGGGAGACTCATCCTGGCAGGGGGGCTGGAAGCTTCCTGCCCCGCATCGCATGGGACTTGGACCCAGCTTTGAGAGTCTGCCGCTGGGAGCACCTATTTACCACCCCCGCAGAGTGAGCCAGGGTGCATGGGTAGCCTGGGGCTGGTGGGGAGAGGAGGCAGCTCCCAGTCCCCCCTCTTTGCTCCTTCCCCACTGGATCAGCAGGAGAGGCATGAGTTGGGGTTCAACAGGGGCGTAGCTAGGTTGGAATGGGCCCAGGGACAAGAAATGGACTTTGGGGGGGACCCTGCCCATCACCATAGACTCCCCTGCCCCTCTCCCTCCCCTTTCCTCACCTCAATGTCCTTATTGCATAAAACTGTCAACAAACGTACTTATTAAATTAAAACATGTACTCAGCTACTGCAATGGCCTCTTCCTTGCTTTTAGCTACGGAAACACAGAAATAGTAACATATGGCCTCCCCCT
>QEPC01001119.1:1093512-1108366 GCA_003113815.1 Sphenodon punctatus
ACCACCAAGGGTGGTTAAAGGGTGGTTAGCATCATGTCTGTTTTCACCCGTAGACTCCAACATGAGGGACCAATGAGGGACGCACTCCAACAATGATGGTGGGTAAGGATGAGGGAGTTGAGGCACTCGACATCACCTCCATCTTGTCAGGATTCAGCTTCAGACAGCTTGCCCTCAGCCAATCCCCCAGTCACCGGACATCGGGCAAACACCGAGACTGCCGGGCCTGGGTTCGATGAAAATGAGAGGTACTAATGACACCGAACTCCAAAACCTCTCATGATCTCGCCCAAAGGCTGCATGTACATGTTGCAGAAGAGGGGACAGAATGGATCCCTGTGGGACTCCACATGTGAGGTCCCAGGGGGGACGATGTACAATCCCACTACACCACATGCTGAGTTCTCCCAGTCAGGAATGAACGGAACCATTCAAGAACAGTCCCACCCTTTCACCAGCCAGGGCAGGCAAGGATCGAGTTCACAAGTTGTGGCCCTCATAGCCCCCAGCATCTCCACCGCATCGGCAGGCGATACCTGCTGAAACTAATGCTACAAAATCAGACCAGACATGGCATTCATAACTTCAGATATATCCACTGCTTTAAGTGTGGCATTCAGATAGTGGTGGATACAAGCGATTTTATCCGCAAAATAGTTGATAAACATGTCACAGTGAGTACTGGAACATTCTAGTTCCAGGCAGAGAGAGGTCAGACTGACCAGTCCCTTCACCACCCGGAAAAGCTCAGCTGGATGCGACTTTGCAAATTATATGATGTTAGCAAAGAAACTCTGCTTTGCTACCCGTATAGCCACAGCATAGGCTTTTAATGCAGCTCTATGCCACAATCGGTCGGCTTCAGTATGAGTACGGCACCACTGCTGCGCTAACCGTCTCCCCTCCTGCTTCAGTTGACGCAGGTCTTCCGTGAATCACAGGGCCCTGCATCGCCTATGCTCGGAGAGCAGACACCCGGGAGCCATCTGGTTGATGGCCTCGGTCAACAAGGTGTTCCAAAGAGCAACGAGGTCATTGAGCGATCGGCCGTCAAGGTTGGAACAGTCTGGAACTGCTCTGGTTCCATAAGTCTCCGGGGGCGAACCATACTAATAAGTTCCACATCCTGCTGCGGTAGCAGACATACGTCGGGAGACTGGCCCTCAGGAGATAATAGTCTGTCCATGACAAGGGCACAGATGACACCTCCCCCACTAACAGATCTCCCGCCCCAAGGTCAGTGCAAAATACCAAATCCAGAGTATGCCCCCCACTCTCATGAGTTGGGTCAGATACCATCTGTGACAGGCCCACAGTTCCCATGGCGGCCATGAACTCTTGCTCCCCTCCCTTAATACTGGCATCGGCATAAATATCGAAATCCCCCAAGACAATCAGACTCTGGGATTGCAATATCACCTCTATAATCTTCAGCAGAGCTTTTTCACTTAGTTACTGCCCAGCTGGTCATAGCCTGTTCCTGCATTTCTGTTCCCTGTATTCTAATTGACAGTGCTGGGATTCTGGATCTTCTGTTTTGTTGCTGATGGGATGGGCCACTTCTGCATTCCAAAAGCCCAGTCTAGCCTCAAACCTTCCATGTGAGAAACCATCTAGAGTATATTAAGTGTCCTAGGGTATTTCTTAGCTGTCGACTCTCATGAGGGACACTGCTGCTGCTGGTTGAGGATGGGAGGGCCCCTGGCCATGTGTTCCTGCTGTTAAATGCCAGATTGGTTGTTAATAAGTCGTTTGTGGTCTGGGATATGATACACACCAGGTCGACCGACTGGTCCAGGATCACGGAGACCTGGCTGGACACTGAGTCAGGGCCTATTCTGGCTGACCTTGTTCCAGCTAGGTACTCTGTACCTGTAATGGCAGGCAGTGTAGCCATTGTTTTTAGGTATAACTGGATATCCAATCCAGTTATACCTAAAAACAATGGCTACACTGCCTGGCATCTCATGGTGCTATGGGGCGTTTGAGGGCTGAAGTAGCTGCAGCAGCAGCAGACAAGCAGGCGAGGGGATGGCAGCGGCCTGGGTGTGGTGCTGTGGGACCCTAATTATTGCTGGTGGTGAGGATAATGAGGAGGACTGGGGGTGTGTGAGGGTGTGTATATGTCTCTTGGGTTGGGGGTGTGAGTGAGAAGGAGTGTGTGTCTGGTTGGGTCAGAGTGTGTGTGTCTGGGTGAGAGACAGAGACAGACAGACACACACACACAGAGGTTGGGAGTGTGAGTCAGGGGGAGTGTGTGTGTCTAGTTAGAGGGGGGAGTGAGTGAGGGTCTGTCTGTCTGTATTCCATGACCTGTCTACATTGTTTCAACATTACCTGCCTCAGAAACAAAATCCTTCTCTTGCTTTGGTGTGTCTCCATCACCATTAGTGGAATGTTTTCCCATTAAGCTTACGATACTGGGGAAAATGCATAAAACCTGATCTGGGTCCAAAGAAAAAAATATATCCAACTGCTTATGAAACACTAATTGTTCCAGTTTGGGCATCTAGTAACCCCAAATACGAGTACTACTGAGTAATGCCCCCTGTACATGCATTTATTTCCTACAAATGCCCAGGGCAAACCCCAAGCCAGCAGCTACTGCTGAGACTTCTAGCAGCATTTAGTTGAGCAGCATGTCTTATGACTCATTTCAATATGAGAGCAGGACACTGAACTGTATCTGTACGGATAGACAATGGTGTTAAGAAAACAGACTAATCCTTACCTACACATAACAATGCTGACAGAACAGTTAGTCTCCTTGGAAATTAAGACTATTCTTTATTTTAGCAACACTGAACTATTTCCCTTTCTCATTCATTGTCCAGGGATGATAATCGCAATCTCTGTCCAGGTAAACACAACAAAAGGGTTCTTGTTTTACAGAAGAGATCCTAGCAGAGTCCCTACAAATCCCCAGAAGGAGCCACACAATCAGAGTACAGACCCGTGCTCGAACAGGTGCACAGTGCAGTGATGTACATGGTCAAAAACGCTCATTCCCACTCAGTAATAAGACATATTTCAGACAAGTCACAAAGCAGAGACTTTGACGTGAAGATTTTATACAAGGGATGTCATGGCTAGTTTCTGTGTGTGCATTAACATGGCAGTATGGCTACATACATGGGAAGCACAGAGATCAGGGCTTCATTTGTATTTTCCTCCTATTCAAAAATAAATACTTCGAAGCGTAGAACTATGCGGCAAATTCTCTTTTCTACAACAGGACTTTTACCCACTCGCATCCCCCCACCCATTTGAGAAGCGACTGCCAGTTTATGACAGCAGCTCGTAACAAAATACAAATGAGTCCTCTAGTGAGTCCAGTCAAAGAGGAAGTTTCCTGTGACACGCACATCAGTTCGGTTTCAGTGTGCAAGCTGGAAGCAGCTGCTAACTACATTTGCTTAAGGTGACAAAGCAAATTCTATTACAAAGAAAAAGCCAGCACTCCTCTTCAGAAAAGCCAGTTATTTATAGGAGTTAATTTAATAATACAATCCTAAAAGTAAATCCTAAAAATCCTTGATAATACAAATCATTGATAATACAATCCTAAAAATCCTTGATGTCAGTCATCAAGCACATGTAACAAGTGGGATGAAAAACAATTCCAGGGTATCATGCCAAAATCCATAGCTTAAATAGTATGGAAATAAATCACGGGAAATCTAAAATAGTGGTTTTCACCAATGAAAGAAAGGTCTACAAGTGGGAAATTGGAAATATCCCGATACAGCAAGTCGCCAATTTTAAATATCTGGGGCTTTATTTCCAGAAGAGGGGGAAATGGGCAGACCATGTGAAAAAAGCAACAAGTGCCACCAAGGGACCCGCTTTCGCACTAACCAAGTTTTTCCGTAAAACGGATAAAACAGCAATACATCTAGCAATACAGGTTTTAAATGCCAAGGTGAGGGCAGCCCTTTTCTATGGGGCTGAACTATGGAAACCTTTAAATAGTTATTCCCTGGCTAGGATTCAGTTTGCCTATTTACAAAGGCTGCTTAGAGTCCCAAGGGGTACACCGGCGGCAGCCATTAGGCTGGAGGTAGGACAACAAGATTGGGATTCACTAGCATGGGAATCTGTCCTGAAGTTTTGGTTCTCTAGTAGTAAGGCCGCCCAGAGTGGGAAGGGATTGGATGCTCTTTTGAGCAAAGATGGATTCAGGGATGCTTGGTCGGCTAGTATAGAAGATTACTTGGGGAAGCTGGGATTTTCCTTGTTGTATATACAAGGGAAATATCCAGAATGCGCTTTGCGAGAGGTGCTGTCTCGCATTAAAGATGTGGCTAGGCAGCAGGATTTTGCGGCAGTAAATGCAACCCTTCACCTTCGTGATTACCAGCTGTGGGGCCCAGAGGTGGGGTGTATGGCAGAATATCTGGTTGCTGATATATCTCCGAGGGCAAAGTATCTAATTATGTGTACAAGATTAAATGCCCTCCCTACTCGTGTGTATGAAGGAAGATTGGAGGGATTACCCTTTGTGGAAAGGATATGCCCCTTCGATGGTATAAGTGTGGAGACCGCCCAGCATGTGATATTTGAATGCCACCTATATGATGGATTGAGGGAAAAATATCTGTGTACCATCTTAAAAGAGTATCCGGGCAGGTCCTCCCATGGTCTATTAACTCAAGTGCTCACTAATGTTACTCATTTATATCCAGTGGCAAAATTCCTTGTACAAGCGTTTGTTATGAGGCAGTCTTTTATTGATTATCGAACTAAGTAGTTTTTGGGTGATCCAGGGTGGGTTATTAGATTTATGGAAACCCAGTATATACGTTTGTATTAGGGTAGTAGATATGCCTGTTCTTATTTTTTCTTTTTGATGGGAAAGTATTTGGGGATTTTTGTAGATTTGTTTGTCTGTATGTTTATATGTGCTATAGCCTTTGGCTTGGCTTAATAAAATTTGATTTGATTTGCCAAAATCCAGCTGTTCTGAATGCAGGCAGGTCTCCTCCATGGGAACATGCCTTGTCCACAGGAGCAAAGAAAGATTTTTTATTTATTTTATTTATTTGATAGATTTGTACCCCGCCCCTCCTGCAAAGCAGATTTTTCAGTTTCATTTGCTCAAGATGCTCTCTTGTTTACTGGCATGGAAGCCAAGATTCACAGAAAAGAAGAGCAGGGGCGGCTGGCACCCCCCACAAGGCTGTTTCCCACCCTGCACCCCCCCAGGCTGTTTCCCAGTGGGGGGGACTTGGGGGGGGGGCAGGAGGATAGGATTAGGAAGGAATCTTATTCTTACCTGGTGCTGGGAGCGGAAGCAGCAACCATGTTCTTCTTTGAGCATGTGAGGCAGGGACCAGCGCGCATGCGCGCTGCTCCCTGCCTCAGGCCCCAGGCCCAAGGCATCTCGCCAGGGCGCTTTCAACAAGCGCCCTGGTGAGAGCTTTCCTTGCACCCATTGAGTGCAATGGAAGCCCTAGCTCCTCCCTCCAAAGCACGTCCTATACGTGCTGTGTAGAGTGGAGCTCAGCCAGGCTGAGCGCTCAGCCGCCCGAACCGCGTTTTCCATTGGAAAACGCGGTTGGGCTTAGCATTTTTGAGTCTTCTGGGACCTGACAACAGTGCTGCAGCAGCCTCCGCTCTGAAGCAAAGGAAAGACAGAGGCTGCTGCGGCACTGTGGGAAAGGGCGGCAAGGTTGTGTTTTTTTTGGGTTTTTTTAAACGAGCGGCGGCTGCGGCGCCTGACGGGGCACTTGTGGGGTCAGCGCCCCAAACTCCCTGGGAGGCCAGCCGTGCCTGAAGAAGAGTGTTTGGTGAGCTCAATGATTTCATCACTGTCTCAAACTAAGTGGTTTGATACAGGCCTTCTCAGAAAGGGTGAAGTCCACTACATGTCACTTACTCTGAGCTGAGAAGAGATTCTCATTTTCCAGTTTGAATTGTAGGGATTTTTTTCATCACTTAATAGCAGCCAAACCTGGACGGTTTCTAGGGGAAGAGTTGTGTGATCACTTCTGAGAACATGTATTTGGGAACTACTCACAGAAAACTTGGCTTGGCATTTAATTAATTTTAAAACACTAGACTGCAGAGTGCATGAGCTGGCCTCTGCTCTTAGTCTATGATGGGCATCATGCATGGAGAAATTGGAGTCCTCCAGAAGCCCACTTATGCTATTGGCCTTGACAACATTGACGGGATGTTGACGGGGAAGGGTTCTAGTCTCGTCTTAGACAGAAACTCACTGGGTGACCTTGGGCTAGTCACATTATTCTCTCAGCCTAACCTGTGAGAATTGTTGTTGTGAGAATTAAAAGTTGTGTTAAATTGTTGAATGTAAGAACTCAAAGTGCCATTGCAGGGGGGTGCTATATAAAAATATTTATTATTATTATATCCCCCTCAGCAGTCATCTTTAAGCTGAAAAGCCCTAACGTATTGAGCCTTGAAGAACATTAGTGTCGTACTCCTCATATGTATCAGCTTTGTTCTCATTCTCAGAACTTTTCCCAGTTCTGCTGTGCTTTTGAGAGGAAGCAACCAGAACTACACAAAATATTCAAGAAGCAGTAGCACCATAGCGTGGCATTATGATAGTCTCCTATTATTTTCTATCCTTTTCTAAAAAAGCCCTAACATTCTGCTTGTCTTTTTGCAGAAAGACCAAGGCAAAGCGTGGGTGCACAGAGCCTAAGTGGTAAGTGAGCACAATCTGCGAGATCGCCTTAACTTCCATGACATTTACATAAATACCTTGTACAGTCTCACATTATTGGCCTTTCCTTCACAAAACTGGCAAGGACACAAGGATAAGTGGAACATGTCTCTATGGGGAAAGGCAAGAGAGGTGTTGGGGAAGGGTTTCTAATTTAATGAAAAGCAAAGAAAAAATGAATGAAAAAAAGAGAGAGAACAACTACTCCGTTATCTGTACAACAGTAATCTGCACTCCCCTCACAGAGAAATCCATAGAAGTCCACGATGAGCTGTCTGTCTGTCAGGGGGGGCGGGGGCTTGACCAAAATAAAAGAGAATGGCCCTGAAAAACAAAGTATGGCGAACTTAGAAATGGAGTATCGAGGCCTAAAACTGATGACAAAGCAGGGGAGCAAAAAGCATGTGCTTCAGCCATTTTGTTGGTTCTCTAGCTTTGAACTTAGTTCTTTTTGGGACTGGGTTCACTTTAGAATCCTTGTTCACAAACAAGTCTTTTTTTTTTTTTTTCTTACTTTGGATCTTTGCTGAAACTAAGGAACTGATGAAACTCTTCAACCTGGCCAGCTGAGGACCCCTCTAATTCCAGTTTCACAGGTTCTTGTATTCTTTCTTTGTGTAGCCATTATTCTCTTTTGTAGATAACTAGTCATCTAGGCTATATTTTGTAGATTGTTAGTCTTGAAAAATTATTTTTCTTGCTTCTATTAAATTCTTTCACTTGTAGTAATTTCCATTATTTTCAATGTCACTTTCATTTATTCAATTGTAGTCATTTATTCTACACATTAGTAAAGATTTTTAAATTACTGAAGTCTAACTCGATCATTCCTGGGTCAGTATGAGACAAAGGGGTGATTTCAGATGTTACGGGCGCCCGATTCACCACAGTGGATTCCCAGCGATGGCAAACCAGCTAACCACCCGCCGTGGGCAAGAGAGGCCCCAAACAGACGTGACGGGCGTGGGACCATGGCAGGGAATCGGACCGGCAGACCACGGACCGGGGCAGCGCAACAGACATTACGCCGATCCCGGGCCATGGTCAAAGCACCCCGAAGACACCGGGGCGGCTCGTCCCAGCTGCTGCTGCTGTCCCTCCACTGCCTCCATGGGCGTGCTGCCTCCATGGGCCCTCCGCTCTCCTCTCCCTTCCGCCTTGCTCCATCCCGCCACGTCCCCCGGCTGCTGTGTGCCCTTTAAATCTCCCTCTGCGGCCTGTGTTGTTGCTCGTTGCCTGGCAGCGACGCTGCGTGCTTTGTCCCCGGCTGGGAATCATGTTGCTTGATTCCGGCCGGTGGTTGCTGTTCAGTCGTTACTTTTTTTTGTTTCCCAATGGGAATCGCTTGACCACGCTTTCGAAGATGGTCCAGGCCGGAGCTCCGGAAGCGTGGTTATTTTTGACCCCTGGTGGGGATTGACTGGTGAACATCTGGCACCCCCAAAACAGACGTTAAGGGCACTTTGGCCCCGCCGCGGGATTGACTGTGGTTCACTGTGATCTCGTAACGTCTGAAAATACCCAAAGTTCCTAGAATCTTCTGACAGATCTCCTCATCTTAGGATCTAAAATAAACAATCCTAAATCAACATGGCGCAGAAAGCACGGGACCTTTTAACCATGGTGGGAAAGCACATGTTATACTAGTGCTACAGAGTCTACACTGGCTCCCAATAGCATTCTGGGCATAATTAAGGTGTTGATTTTGACCTATAAAGCCATAAACGTCTTAGGACCTACATATGTAAAAGACTGCCTCCTTCTCTGTGTTACATCGTGATCTTTAAGGTCAGCCAGAAGTGCCCTCTTGCAAGTTCAATCATTGCACCAGGTCCATACAACAAAAGCAAGCGGAGGGATGTTCTCAGTGGCTTTTCTACAGCTTTGGAACTCCTTTCCCCTGGAGGCTTGCCCAAGCCTGAGCATTTTCTGTAGACAATGTAAGATCTATTTATTTGGCCAGGTGGGAGGGGACAGGATTTGGGATGCTGTTTTTAAATGGGGATTTTTAAATATATTTATACAGTTAGGGGTTTTTAATTGGGTTTTATATATGCTTCGTTATCCTCCCTGAGCCTTCATGGAAGGGCAGGCTACAAATTGAAATAAACAAACAAATAAAAAATAAAGTCACTAGTTTCTAGTCTTTGACATTCTGGTTCAGATCATTGTGCTGTGCATGGCATAAAGACTTCCCCAAATCACTTACTTTCCCCTTCTACAGATTCCATCTTTTGGGGCCTTGAATCCAATGATTCTGAGGAGAAAGCACCATTAGCTGAACCAACACTGGTTAAAGTTTAGGCTAAGGGAAGCCCAGAACTAGAAGGAATGATTTATACTAGGCTTGAAAACTCTAGCTTCAATCCCTTCCTGTGTGAGTGAGCAGACCTGTCAACTTGACCTCTTTGCATGGAAGCAGGGTTTCCCTAGTTGTACGTATTGAGCTGGGACCTCCTCTTACCCCATGAGTGGATGTATCCATTGATTATATACAGAGCTCGGGAAGAGGATCTGGAATAGAGATTTTTAAGACCAAGCTGGCACAACAACTACAGCTATCTGACCGCTTACCCAAGTTACGGGAATGGGGGAAACTTACATGAGGCCAAAAATCACAGCGGGAGAACTCACGTGAACTCATGGGCACGGAGGGGACATCAGATGATTCTCTCAGTGATTTCGCTGGATTTTGAGACCTGTCATCCAAGAGTGAAATCACCATGATAATTGTCTGATGACGTTTTTACTCCCTGCACTGACGAGCAGAGCTTCACGTGGGTTTCCTTGCCATGATATTGCTTTGTGTAAGTCCCCCCGCTCCTGTAACGTGGGCAAGCAGCCTCTAACACAAAAGAATTGCACACAGAAACGTGCAACACAAAGGGGTACAGAAAACCCTGACCCATTCAGGACAAAATAGCGGAAGGAAGGGCTCACACTCCTTCGGGAGATCCCAGGTGCTGTCCGAGAACACCAACGTAACAGGAACCCCCATCCTAAAAGCTCCCAGGTTACATAAAAACCAATAGTTTTGGAAACACATCACTGTGCTGTACTGCAGACGCAGAGGGATTCTTACATGGAAGGGATCCACAGCAAGTGGCTGGAACCCAGAGCCAAGTTCTGACAGGAAAGCCATTGGGGGGGGTGGGGGTTGGGGGGGTGTCACGACTGCCTTTCCACAGTGTAGTCATAACTAAAAAGGCAACACAGAACATGACAGTAGGGACAGACAAAGCTACAGCCATGTATAACACAACATGCAGAAGCAGAGCCAAAAGGCAAGCAGCAGGTCAACACTCCCAAGAACCTCAAAGCCTAGAGACTCATATGCTAGGAACTTAACTGTATTCACCAGGTGCAACCTCTGCCACTAGGAGGGTGACCTGTCAGAAGAATCTGCCAATTGCAGCTCACTGCAGAGTACTTTGGGGAACCAATCATTTCATGCCCTAGCTCTGGAATGAAATCTTACTATTTGCGCTGGCCAGATAGCGTTTAAATTATGCCAAAAAATGGTGCAAGAAAGTAACAGGCGATTTGAATTGCTGCAGATCAGCATTCCACATTGGGGAAGTTGTATATATATCCTGTATAAAGAAAACCATATCCCCAAATGTTGGTTCTGCAGCAATTTAGGGTGGACTCGCAAGCAATGCTGACTAAATCGGATGTTCACAGGGCCCCAGAACCTGTATAACGAGACTAAGGTTAGCATTACATGTGAGGGAGTCAATGAGAGTTCCAGCCCCACTTTAAATGTACATTTTGTGTTTATATGATCTGAGCTCCAAATCTGCATTTAAAGCAGAGTTTGGAACGTCCATCGACTCCCTCATATGTAACACTAATCCAGGGCTCGTTGTACACGTTTCTGTGGCCCTGCAGACATCTGGTTTTATCAGTGTCACGTGCAAGTCCACCCTTAGTCAGTGGTCGATAAACCTGACCTTACAAAGAATAAAAAGGTATCTCAGCCATCATTAGATTCTGCTATAACAACCCTGCCTGCTAACAATAATTGGATTTGGTTATTTTAGCACATGAAATAGAGAAGTCCGTCAAACTACTAGAGCTAGAACGATTCTTTGCTCCTAGTTCTACTTGTGAAGTGAAAAACAGCTAGAACCATCCCACAAGGGATCCTCAGAAGGAATTTTAATGGAATTTACAATATTACTAGGAATCATTTTCCAAAGGTTTGTACATTTCTTTCTTGTTTGGAAACTGAGTGCACTCTCTTTAAATACAGGAGCTAGGTGGAAATTAATAAAAAAACGTCAGATACCTTTTGAATGTTCAATGCTTCTGCATTTGCAGATGTCTGAACTTATTCTATGGAAGTTGCCATTTTCCTGCAAAAAGACAAAAACAAAAGACCGAGTCAAAAACTGCACTGAAATCAAGACAGAAGCACTTCCAAAAACACAAAATCTATGTCTTCAACTTAGCTCTCCCATCAACAATTACAAGTAGAGAAAGGAAAGAGTTTGTTTCAGTAATTTTTACTGTTTATCAGGAAAAGGAACAAAAGGTTTGTTCTCTTTTATATTTTTCTAGTTAACAGTAGGGCTGTAACTCGGTCCTCGTTTTTCTTCTGAATTTACCGAAGACCGGTGCATTCGGCCTCAGTTTGCCACGTTCTGAAGTTCCAAGGAAGGGCTCAGAAACTTCGGGTCTTGGCAAAACCTCAGCTGAATACAAGAAGGGGGCGAGCATAGGGCTGTAGGTGCAGGGAAGTAGGCAGCAGGGGGCCAGGGTCGGGGCGTGCTGGAGACGGGGTTGGGCTCCCCTCCGGGGCATGCGCGGGGCCTGAGCTTGTGAGAGACGGGGCCAAGTCCTCACAACAAGAGATGCGGGTGGAGGTAGCAAAGGGCAGGATCGGGGGGTGGACGCCCTGCTGGCCTCGCTCGGACCCTCACGGCAGATGGACAGGGAGGCGGAGCCTGTGGCCACGTCCACAGCCTCTCCAGGTGGTGCAGCTCAGACGCTGCGCCACTCGGTGCAGCTGTGTCAAGCAGGGCGGCGCCAGCCCTATATAAAGACACTGTGGCGGCTCCAGTGCTGCCAGAGAACAGCAGCGCTGTGAGACTGGCCCCAAGCGTCTTGAGAGAGCAAGCAAGCAAAGTTTATTGTATGTGAGAGAGGAGTGAGAAAGAGTGTGTGAGGTAGGTGAGTGAGTGGTGTGGGAGCGTGGGATTAACAGTGTACGGAGTGTGTTTGTTGTGGCAAGTGACACCCCCCTTGGATCCTTCTCAGTCTGGGCCCTTACCCAAGCCTTGGGTTGTGTGTATTCTGTGAACCTCCCCCTAATCCCGGTGCAACTTCCCTTACCTCCCCCACACCCGACCAGCACTTCCAGTTCCTCTCCCTTTTCCTTAGCACAGGGTGAGTGCGGTGATATTGGTGTTGGTAGGTGGTGTGAGTGAAGGGGTTGCGTTCATCCTCCAACCCGGTGATGATACGGCCTCATTTCTTTAGGGACATCTAGGGTCAAACACTATCCTGAGGGGCTGTTTTCCTTTACCTACTTGCGTGGGATCCAGAGCTTGTCAAGGGTGTGGTTCTAGGGGGGTTAGAGTTCAAAGGAGCTCTTGGCTACGCCCATGGGGATTGCCCTTTCTCCCTGCCCATCCTAATAGCCGGGTAAGGGAAGTAGGCAGCAGTGGCAGGAGAACAGGGGGCAGGTGAAAGGGGGCCACTCACCAAAAGCCACGGGGAGCTGGGCACATTGCTCTCTCTGGACTCTGCCACCATGCATTTAACTTCTGAGGGAGGGAGGTATGTTTTCTGAGCATGCAACTAAAGCGGTCTTGGAGCATGCTGGGAAAAGTAGTCCAGCTTGTTCCTGGCATGCTGTCTGGGAACAAGCTGGACTACTTTTCCCAGCATGTTTCAAGACAGCTTTAGGAGCATGCTCAGAAAACATACCTCCCTCTCTTATTAATTATTATTATTATTAACAAACATTTATATAGCGCCAGCAGTGTACCTGGCACTTTATAAAGTAAGAAAATAGACACGGTCCCTGCCCCTAGGGCTTACAATCTGAGAGACAGGAGCTGACGGAAAGACATAGGAAGAGGAACAGAGGGAGAGACAAGGGGTCTAACATTCATAAAGATGCGAGGTCTCAGGTGCACATACTTGGCTTGTTAAATGCACAAGCAGAATCCACAGAAAGCAATGCACCCAGCTCCCCATGGCTTTTAGCAAGTGCCCCCCCCATTCCCCAGCCCAGTTAGCCCTCTTCCCCGCCCCCGTTCTCCTTCCACCTCTGCCTAATTCCCTTCCTCAGCTTCCTGCTTAGCCCCCCTTCTGCCTGCCCATCTGAATTCCTGAACATTCACCAAGGTTACAAATGCCAACCCGAACACTTGAGACCAGCACTCAGAACCTCAGAAAATACTCACAATTTTAAAATTATTATTCAGAATGGCACTAGTTAACAGTAATTCTGTTGTAATGAACTTTTGTTTCTTTATTTTTATGCCAGGGATTTTCAGTAAGATAAAAACTACAGAAGGATAGGGAAACCATGTTCTTATCTCACTCCCTCTTACTTGCTTCTCCAGTCCAGAAGTCAGACCGAGAAGGTAATCTAAAACTAAGTTTGGGCTTCAGAATGGAAGGATGGTCCAGCCTGAAGCATGGAAGGGGAAAAGAGCATGGGTTATCAAGGCACTACAAAAAAAGTATTGCCAGTCGTTTCACTATAAGGGCTAACAGACAGATTAAACTCCCCCCCCCCCAGCTACCTTCTAGACTTATCAACGCCCTATTGAATAAAAATGATTGTCATCAAATTTTTAGCTTGCAGAATCCTGGAGCTGGCAAGAACACTAAGTGTTATCTAGTCCAGCCACCTGCCAGTAAGCCGGTTCTGCAGTACCTACACCATCCCCTAGAGATACCTAAAAAAATTTAAAAGGCCTCCAAGCGATGGGGCCTCCCCACACCCCTTGACCAATTATTCCACTGCCTAACTGTTCTGAGTTAGAAAATGATTCCTAATGTTCAGCCATAAATCTTTTCTCTGTTAGTTTAAGCTCACTACCTCAAATCTTCTCCTCAGTGGCTAGCGAAAACTGGGCACCATTTTGCTTATAACAGTCTCTTACATATTCAAAAACTGTAATCATTTCACCCTTAGTCTTCTCCATTCTAGGCTAAGCATTCCCCATTCCCTCATCCTGTCCTCATAAGTCTTTTCCTCTGTAAATTCTTATTGCTCTCTCTGAAGCGTATCAAACTTGTCAATATTGTTCTTTATGTGAGGTGCCCCAAACTGGATAAAGTACTCTACATGAGGCCCGATCAGGGTCAAATAAAGAGGACCAGTCACTTCTAGGGCTGAAACTCAATTCTCGGTTTCTTGTTGAGAAACACAAGAATCTCAACAAACAAAATACCCAATGCTGATGAGGAGGGAAGGAAAGTCAGGCTGCTCCCTCCTCAGCTCCCTTACCTTTTCTGGGGCCGACAACCTGGTATGAGGAGTCTCTATGGGGAGCTCCCAATAATTATCATGAAGGGGAAGAGAACAGGAGGGAGGGTGCAAATTCAGCAAATATCTTCAGCATCCTATCAGCTAGCAGGAGTCAGCAACTAATAGAATGCTGAAGAGCTGTACTGAGCCCACCTCTTCCCTCCAGTCCTCCCCCAACCCATTTGGAAAGTCAAAGTCTTGACCCCGATGCTGGATTCTCACAAGATTTTTGCAAGATGATTTTTTATTTTCACTTCAGCCCCAGTCACTTCCCTTGTCTTACAGAAAACACTGCTGTTCCCCCTTAATTTTTACTGTGTTTTCCTCATTGGTAGCAAAGGGGGAAATGCAGTAAATAAGGGTCTTGCCCTTAATTATAGAGCTGTGGGAGTGGTTCTATAGTTAAGGCGGCTCACACTCACCATTAAAATCATGAAAATTCTACTTTTTATAAAATCAAGATGGTTTATCCTATCACTGTGACCTTTTGTACGGAGGACTGCTTGGGTGAGGAGTAGAGCCGGACCAAATTTCAGATAGATTCACTGAGAAATGGCTGGGTTATACAAGTTTGAAAACTGGAGGCACAAGTGTTTTTTCTGAGTTTTGTGACCATCTTCTGTTGGCAAGAAGAGAGTATTTTAAAAGTTATATGTCTGGAGGTGTAGAGG
>QEPC01001119.1:1110204-1129183 GCA_003113815.1 Sphenodon punctatus
TTCTACATTGTCTGATGCCAAGAATGAGCTCCTGAACATTAAGAAACATATGTGAGAATCCTGTACAAAGTCCACATACAGAAGCTGAAGAGAAAAAAATCATAGACAAAATAATATCAGGGGGAAATCAAGTGATCACTCCCTCAGATAATGGTGATTATCTTCTTGATCCACGTTTCCAGGGCCATGACCTTTCTGATGATTAACTTAATTTAGCTTGGAACCTTATAGTGGATGTCGCAAACTTTAAAGGATATGAAGATGAATAAACAATTCTGGTGGAGATAGCAAATTATACAGCAAAAAGCAGCCCGTTCAGTTGTAAAACAATGCAGAGTGCAATTCCAGCAGTTGAATCAAAACAACTTGCTTTGTCATTACGGTGGAAAGGGTATAGTGTCCTGTTTGCAGCCTAGCTACAGTGGCAGAAGTTCTTTTAACACTCCCATGTACTAATGCATGTGTGGAATCAAACTGGTCAGTTTGGGGAATCATTCATTCAAAAACCAGAAATAGACTGAACACCTCCACTGCTAGGAAGCCTGATAAGAAGCTGCCAGAATGCAACACCTAGGCCTGCACACTTTGCTTTCTAGAACTTAGGCAGGGAAGTTTTCTAAGTTAAGCAAGCATTGCACACTCTTTTGAATTCATTTCATTATGCAGCTTAAAAGGGGAAAGCAACAGATGGGATATTATGATGGAGGTTTACTACAGACCACCAAACCAGGCAGAGAATGTAGATGAGGAATTCTTAGAGCAGATCCACAGAAGGAGAGAGAGTCTTTCAGATATATTAAGTCCAAGCCATTCGGGGGCGTTAAAGTCAAAATCTTGAATTGTGCCCAGAAAGCCATAGGAAGCCAGTGCAGTCTACAGAGCACATGTATAATGCCCAAAAGGAGCCAGGCTGCCACATTCTGCACCAGCTTCAGCTTCTGAACAGCCACCAAGGGCAGCCCCATGGAGAGCACATTGAAGTAGTCTAGCCCTGAGGTAATGAAAGCCTGCATGATGGTGGCCAGATCCAAGTCAGAAAGAAAAGACCACAGCCTCCGCACTAGAGCTGAAACTCAGCTAGAAATTCTCACCAGCTCCCAACAAGGTGGGGGGGATTTCTTGGCTCGGCTCAAGACGAGAACCCCAATCCCTCTTCTCATTGGGAACTGGTGAGAATTTGAGGGGGCCAGGCAGGGACCAGGGTTGCATGCTGCTCACCCACGCGGGCAGCATCTTTGCAAAGGGCAGCCAGGGTCGAGCAGCCCTGCACATGCTTGAGATTTTTTTGTTTTTTCTTTTCAAACTGCAAACCCGGGAAGGTGCCCAGAACAGAGCACCACAGGGGGGTCGGGACACCCCCCGCCCCCCGGACAGTGAGTAGACTACTTCAGTGTGCTCTCCCTGCCTGACCCCCCACTAGGCACCCCACCCAAACTCTCTCTTCCCCCCAAGATGGAGAGGCCAGTCATGGGCTGGAGGTGACAAGGGGGCTTGTCTTTGCCCCCTGGGCACCTCTGGCTCCCATGCCACACCCGCCTGCAACCCCAGCCCCTCTAATAATTCACGAGAACTCGAGGGGGGGCAAGCACANCTGCTGCGTAGGTGGCAGCTTACCTTTTTTATTTCATTACGGTATTATTTGTTAGCAAGGGCAAGAGTGAAGGATGCTTGGCCCCTAGCCCTGCAGCAGTATGGGTACACACCTCACCCTCCCCTTCCCTTCACACACACACACCAGACTTCTCCCTCCGCCCCCATATACATCGCTATAGACAGCCCCCCACTATATACATCGCTATAGACAGCCCCCCACTACATTTAGAAGCAGGCATCTTTTTTTTTTTTTTAATAATAATATTTTTATTGTGTTTTTCCAAATTTTACACACTTTAGTACACCATCATCAGATTCTGGGTTACAACCTGGGTTACAGCTGTGGTCCTTATCTCAAAACACTACCATGTGCACTTCTTCCACTACTATCCATTTAACTCTTAACAAAAATTAAATCTCAGTTAGACAAATTGACATTTTGTGTTGGTCGATATTAATTTCCTGCTGCAAAATGTGCCATATGTTAGTCCAGACAACATAGAAATTTTCTAGTTCCTGGCGGATTTCTGCTGTACTCGCTCCATGGTGATGGTATGCTAGATTCTCTGCATCCATTTTTTGTAGGAGGGCTTTTTTGTTGACTTCCAGTTGCACACTATTGTGTATATGACTGTCAGCCTTAATTGTTGACAAGCTAGTGTCCTTTCTGGAATAATTTGTAAGTCCGGGAAAATGCCCAGCAGTGCCGTTTCAGTTTTTTTCAGGATTTTGCAACGTGCCACATTGTTCATTTGGTTCCATACTTTGTTCCAAAAGTCTTGTATATGTGGGCACTCCCACCAACAGTGAAGCCAGTTCCCCTCCCCCCTACACCCCTGCCAGCAATCCGGAGGATAAGCATTGTTCATTTTATTTAGTCTATGGGGAGTGAGATACATCCTGTATATCACTTTGACCTGTGGTTCTAACACTGATAAAGAGTGTGACAATTTCCTCATATTTAGCCAAACAACATTAATTTCTTTTTTAATGAAATTAAAAATGGTTGTCTGCTCTGTAAAATCCCTGTGAAGGACTGAACTCCAGTCTTCTAGAAAAACAGTGACTGTTAGAAACAGAACTAAAGGCTACTGGTTGAATAAAATACAAGAGATACGATGAGACATTAAATTATGGAAGGTTGGGGAAAGCCAAAAATCATTTGTTTAGAAACATTTTAGGAAAAAGGTACATGGAAAATCTGTTAAAGCTCAGTACAAATTTGGTTCTTTTGAATACATGACACATGCAGATAGAATGAAGAAGCACTTGTTGAATTCTTGTGCTACGTATTCGGCTACTGACTAAATTATTACAGACAGATTATTTATTTATTTTCATTATTTATACCCTGGCAGTCATGCCTAAGCAGCTCGAGGCAGCTTACAAGAGCTAAAATATTTTAAAATATACATAAAATACATAAAAGGGAAGCATAAGAAAATAAAAAACCCACCCACTTCCCACACCAAAGGCCTGGCGGAACAGCCAGGTCTTGCAATGTCATCAAAATGAGGCAAGGTCCGGGATCACCCAGGCCTCCACTGGCAGGGAGTTCCACAGCCTAGCTGCCACCACCGAGAATGCCCTCTCCATTGTAGCCCCCACCACCTGGGGGACATCAAGAAGGGCACTCCCAGCAGACCACAGGGATCGATCCAGGGCACAGAGAGTGAGGTGGTTTTGCAGACAGGAGGGGCCCAGACCGTATAGGGCTTTATAGGTAAGCACCAACACTCTGAATCGGGCCCGGAAGACTATCAGCAGCCAGTGCAGAGCTCGGAGCACTGGTGTAATATGCTCATGACAACCCGTCCAGTAAGGAGATGAGCCGCCGCATTCTGCACCAGCTGCACTCTCCGGACCATCACCAAAGGTAGCCCCACGTAAAGCACGTTACAATAGTCTAATCATGAGGTGATGAAGGCATGGATGACAGTGGTCAGGTCAGAGTCTGAGACATACAGCCGAAGCCTTTGCACCAGATGTAATTGGCAGAAAGCACTCCTCGCCACAGTCTCAACATGGAGATCCAGGCAAAGCTGCGTATCGAGGAGTACCCCCAGACTCCAAACCTGAGAGGCCAGTGGGGGACGAACCCCATCATTGATGGGGGACGTCACACCCACCACCCTCCCCACCACCACCTCAGTCTTGTCAGGATTTAGTTTCAGACGGCTGACCCTCATCCAATCCCCCACAGCCACCGGACATCAGGCAAGCACCAAGACTGCTCGATCTGGGTCGGATGAAGAAGAAAGGTAGAGTTGGGTGTCATCAGCGTACTGATGAACCCGCACCCCATACCATCTCGCAACCTTGCTGAACAGTTGCATGTACACATTGAACAAGAGAGAGGACAGAATATAGCCTTGCAGAACTCCACACATGAGGTCCCGGGGAGAAGATGAACAATCCCCAATCACCACCCACTGAGTTCTCCAAGCCAGGAAGGAGCAGAACGATTCAAGAACGGTTCCACCCACCCCGGCATAGTCCTGCAGGTGAGTCACTAGCATCTCATGATCAACGGTATCAAATGCAGCCGACAGATCTAATAAAATTAGCAGGACGAAGGCTGCCGACCAAAGTCACTAATGCAGTCTCAGTACTATTACCCGAATGAAAGCTGGACTGCGACGGATCAAGAAAGCCAGCGCAGTCCAGATGCTCCTGCAGCTGCTGAGTCGCCACCCGCTCTATAGCCTTCCCTAAAAAGGGAAGATTAGAGACTGGTCGATAGCTGGTAGGGGGAGTCAATGTCAAGCGATGGTTTTCTGAGCAGGGGCTGCACCACCGCCTCTTTGAGGCAGTCCAGCACTCTGCCCTCCTGCAGGAGGCATCAACACCACCAGCCAGCAACGGCTCCTGCATCTCCCGGCTGGCCTTGAACAGCCAGGACGGGCACAGGTCTAGTTCACAAAATGTGACTAACAGCCGCCACAGCGGCGGGCATCACCCACTGAAACAGATCCCACAATACTGGACAAAACGGAGCCACCATAACCTCTGGTTCTCCTATTGTCATAAGTGCAGAGTCGAAGTCATGGTGAATCTGAGCGATTTTATTCGCGAAGTACTCAACAAACGTCACAGTGGGCACTGGAAGATTCCACTTCCAGACGGAGGGAGGTCGGACTGGCCAACCCTCTTATCACCCAGAAAAGCTCTGCTGGACATGACTTCACAGACGCTATCAGGGTAGCAAAAAACTCCTTTTTCGCTGCCCTGACAGCACGACATAGGCCTGTAAATCTGCCACAATCGATCAACTTCAGCATGAGTTCAGCACCACCGTTGCTCCAACCACCGCCCTTCCTGCTTCAGCTTCCGCAGGTCCTCTACAAACCATGGCGGTCTGCAGCACCAATGCCGAGGGCGCGGACGCCTAGGAGCCATCTGGTCAAAGGCCTCGGTCAGCAGAGTATTCCACAAAACCACGAGGTCATTGAGTAGATGGTGGTCAAGATCAGAGGGTAACTACCCTAGAGCATTCCGGAACCTCTCACCTTCCATCAATCTCCAGGGGTGAACAAACCGAACTGGTTCCACACCCTTCTGGGGACAGACGTGTTCTAGGAGACAGGCCCGCAGGAGGTAATGATCGGTCCATGACAAGGGTTCTGCTGACACCTCCCCCACTAAAAGATCCCCCGCCTCAAGGCCAGTGCAGAAGATCAGGTCAAGGGTGTGTCCTCCATCATGCATTGGGCCAATGACTACTTGAGACAGGTCCATGGTTGCCATGGAACTCGCGCCACGCCACAAGTGGCATCGGCGTGGATGTTGAAGTCCCCCAAGACTACTGTTTTTGTGGACCACAACACCACCTCCAACACCAGCTGTCAGAATATGTAGGGATGCTGCCGTACAGGTAGGTGGACGGTATACCAGCAGCACCCCCAAACTGTTTCCAGCCAAATCAACCACAATTGATTGCAATCAAATAGCAAAAAAGGGAACCTGCTTGCATGGGGAAAAAAAAATCTTCATTTTCCTTCTACTTCATCTTCAGCAGCATCACAAAGCAGAGTCTTGTAATGAAGATATCAGCAACAGTGAAAGTGTGGATAGAGTTCCATTTCTACATTGTCTTCTAATATTTTTTCTACTCTATGTGCTTCAGGTTCAAGAACTCCTACTCCTAGAAAGTATTCAGATGTTCATGAAATTAGTATTAAGAGTGTTTTTGGATCAAAATGTCTGATGACTAGAAAAAGAAACCTAAGTATATGTTCGATAGATTTATGCCAGCAATACAAATCAAATCATATAGTTGGAAATCCTTATATGCTAGATTTTTTTTTTCAAATTTGCATCCAGTTTACAAAGTTCCAAGTAGGAAATGGCTTGCAAGAGACCTTCAGAATGCTGAAGTGGAAAATACAAAAAAAGAGTATTTGTATTATTGCGCAAGCTCCCCTTGTGTCTCTGGTGTCTGATGGGTGCAGCAATATTCACAATGTGAGGGTGTAATCAAGTTTATGGTAACAACTGCAAACCCAGTGTTTTACTTCTCCCAGTGCACAACTGAACATCACCACACAGCCCATAGGTCCATATAAGGTTATTTCAGTTGTGACTGACAATACGGCTAATATAAAAGCTGCTTGGGTTTTGTTGATAAATGAATATCCACATCTTTTATGTTATGGATGTGCTGCCCACGTGATGCAGCCCCTTCATTCATGATACTGAGGATCTGACAACTTTCTCATCACATGTATTAAAAGTGAAAAGCATTGTCAAGTTTTTCAAAACTAAACTACCAGCAGCCATATTTCAGCGCCACTTAGTACAACATTCAGTTGCATCAACACTAAGTACACGATGTGCATCCTCTATTAAATCTCTCAAAGAACTTCAAATGTGCAAGAAGGTACTTCAATCAGCTGCTGTTGAAGGAGGAGTGGCCAGACGTTGCCCTTGAATAATCTGCACCAACATTTTAATGATGTGTTAACTCAAAATTTATTTCACTGCTTGATCCTGTAGCTCAGTCCATCAGAATATGGAAAATGATAATTCTACATTGTCTGATGCCAAGAATGAGCTCCTGAACATTAAGAAACATATGTGAGAATCCTGTACAAAGTCCACATACAGAAGCTGAAGAGAAAAAAATCATAGACAAAATAATATCAGGGGGAAATCAAGTGATCACTCCCTCAGATAATGGTGATTATCTTCTTGATCCACGTTTCCAGGGCCATGACCTTTCTGATGATTAACTTAATTTAGCTTGGAACCTTATAGTGGATGTCGCAAACTTTAAAGGATATGAAGATGAATAAACAATTCTGGTGGAGATAGCAAATTATACAGCAAAAAGCAGCCCGTTCAGTTGTAAAACAATGCAGAGTGCAATTCCAGCAGTTGAATCAAAACAACTTGCTTTGTCATTACAGTGGAAAGGGTATAGTGTCCTGTTTGCAGCCTAGCTACAGTGGCAGAAGTTCTTTTAACACTCCCATGTACTAATGCATGTGTGGAATCAAACTGGTCAGTTTGGGGAATCATTCATTCAAAAACCAGAAATAGACTGAACACCTCCACTGCTAGGAAGCCTGATAAGAAGCTGCCAGAATGCAACACCTAGGCCTGCACACTTTGCTTTCTAGAACTTAGGCAGGGAAGTTTTCTAAGTTAAGCAAGCATTGCACACTCTTTTGAATTCATTTCATTATGCAGCTTAAAAGGGGAAAGCAACAGATGGGATATTATGATGGAGGTTTACTACAGACCACCAAACCAGGCAGAGAATGTAGATGAGGAATTCTTAGAGCAGATCCACAGAAGGAGAGAGAGTCTTTCAGATATATTAAGTCCAAGCCATTCGGGGGCGTTAAAGTCAAAATCTTGAATTGTGCCCAGAAAGCCATAGGAAGCCAGTGCAGTCTACAGAGCACATGTATAATGCCCAAAAGGAGCCAGGCTGCCACATTCTGCACCAGCTTCAGCTTCTGAACAGCCACCAAGGGCAGCCCCATGGAGAGCACATTGAAGTAGTCTAGCCCTGAGGTAATGAAAGCCTGCATGATGGTGGCCAGATCCAAGTCATAAAGAAAAGACCACAGCCTCCGCACTAGAGCTGAAACTCAGCTAGAAATTCTCACCAGCTCCCAACAAGGTGGGGGGGATTTCTTGGCTCGGCTCAAGACGAGAACCCCAATCCCTCTTCTCATTGGGAACTGGTGAGAATTTGAGGGGGCCAGGCAGGGACCAGGGTTGCATGCTGCTCACCCATGCGGGCAGCATCTTTGCAAAGGGCAGCCAGGGTCGAGCAGCCCTGCACATGCTTGAGATTTTTTTGTTTTTTCTTTTCAAACTGCAAACCTGGGAAGGTGCCCAGAACAGAGCACCACAGGGGGGTCGGGACACCCCCCGCCCCCCGGACAGTGAGTAGACTACTTCAGTGTGCTCTCCCTGCCTGACCCCCCACTAGGCCCCCAACCCCACCCCTGGCCCCGCCCACCCCACCCAAACTCTCTCTTCCCCCCAAGATGGAGAGGCCAGTCATGGGCTGGAGGTGACAAGGGGGCTTGTCTTTGCCCCCTGGGCACCTCTGGCTCCCATGCCACACCCGCCTGCAACCCCAGCCCCTCTAATAATTCACGAGAACTCGAGGGGGGGCAAGCACACCCAAATTCTCTGGGGCCCCCTCTCAATTCTTGAAAATTACTCATGACACCCCCCACCCCCCATTTCAGCTCTACTTCTCACTAGATGAAGTCAATGAAAGGCGCTCCTGGCCACCACTGCAACCTGACAATCCAGGCACAGAAGAGAGTCCAGAAGCACACCAAAGCTACAAACCCGAGTAACTAGAGGGGGCCTGACCCCCTTGATAACAGGGGACCCAATCCCTCACAAGTCACAAGATGGGCCAACCATCATCAATTCAGTCTTGTCTGGATTCAGCTTCAATTGGCTCATCCTCACCCAGTCCCCAAGAGCAACCAGGCACTGGGAAAGCACCAAGATTACGGGGCCTGGGTCATATGAAAAGGAGAGGTAGAGCTGGGTGTCATCAGCATATTGAGAACACCTCACTCCAAACCCAGATGATCCCACCCAGCGACTTCAGATACACATTGAACAAGAGGGGAGACAGAATGGGACCCTGTGCAACACCACAAGGGAGGTCCCAAGAGGACAATCAGCAACCCCACCCACCCCCACTCCCCATCATTGCCCACAGGGACCTCTCTGACAGAAACAAGTGGAACCACTCAAGAGCAGTTCTGCACACCCCTGCCAGGTCCCACAGATGTGTCAATACCACTTCATGATCAACAGTATCAAAAGCCGCTGAAAGATCTAAGATGATCAACAGAGCACAATTCCCTCTGTCAATCTCCAGGCATAGATCATCGATCAAGGCCACAAGTGCAGTCTCTGTGCTATGCCCTGAATGATAACCTGACTGAAATAGGTCCAGGAATTCGAAAGCATCGAGATAAGCCCAAAGCTGCCAGGCAACCATCCGTTCAATAACCTTCCCTACAAAGGGAAAGTTAGAGACAGGGAGATAACTGGTTGGAGAGTTGGCATCCAAAGATGGCTTCTTAAGCAGGGGCCGGACCACCACAATTTTAAGGGTGTCCGACAACCTACCCCTCCCAAAGGGAAGTGATGATAACCCCGGCCAGTAGAGGTTCCAGCGTCTCCCAGCTGGCTTTCACCAGCAAGGACAGGCAAAGATCTAATTCACAGTTGGTTGCCTGTACTGCTCCAAGCATGCTCTTGGCATCTGTGGACGACAGTAACAAACTGGTCCAGTCAAATGGGACAAGGTTGAGCTTCCACAGACCCAAACTCTGACTCTAGAGTCAAAGTAACAGCACCCAAATCATGGTGGATACAAGTGATTTTGTCTGCAAAGTAGTTAACAAAAGTGTCACAGTGCACAGTAGATGATTCAGGTTTGTGGCAAAGACATGGTGGATTAAAGTTCATCACCCAAAAGAGCTCTGCAAGATAAGACTTTGTCCTCCACAGGTGTGCTTGGAGCAGTGTGATATGATAGCGGAGAAGAAAGCTTTCTTTGCCACCATCACAGCCAAGGCCATAAGCCTTTAAAAATGATCTGTCGGCTTCAGCGCAAGTCAAGCACCACCTGCGCTCCAACCACTTTACCCTCCTGCTTCAGCCACCACAGGTCCTCCATATATCAGGGGGCCTATGTTGTCACAGTGGTGGGAGTGGGTGCCTGGGTGCAACCATGTCAATGGCCCTGGTCAAGATGTCATTCCATAGAACGACTAGGCCCATCAACAGAGTAGCCATCAAGGTCATTACAGAGAGGGTTATGCTGCTGGCTTTCAAAGCCTCCTTCAGCAAGGAGTTCCACAACTGCAGTGTCCGTTGTGAAGTGCTTCCTTTTGTTCATTTTAAATCTACTGCCATTCTCCTACTTGTTCTCCTATTGTGGGAAAGGGCAAACAGCAGTTCCCCATTTACTTTCTCCATGCTACTCAAGGTTTTATAAATGTCTATCGTATCCCACCTTAATCATCTCTTCTCCAAGCTAAACACTAATCTGTTGAGCATCTCATGTGGAATTCTATCCATCCCTTCTATCGTCCTTGTTGCCTTTCTGTAAACCTTTTCCAGTTCTATTATATTTTTCTTGAGATGGGGCTACGAGAACAGCACAGGATATTCAAGGTGGGGTCATACCAAATTACATACAATGTTGGACAAGTCGCTGTAAGCAAACTTTGGGCAGCCGTGATTATGCTACGTACCCACCCTGCATTCTTTGCATTGGATGCCTGTAGAGCAGTAGACTGAATTTAAGATTACGCTGCTGGTTTTTAAGACCCTGAATATATTCAAAGCCAGCTCCTGGAACCTCACCTTACTGGTTATCTGTGTTCAGATACCACCCACTGTATGGGGATCCTGCCATCGCACCTTAAGTCAGCAGGTGATTGATCTTTTGATGTGTCTGGCCCCTTAATGTGGAACTTGCTCCCTCCAGACGTTTGTCTCAGTTCCTCCTTCCTCACCTTCAAAAAGCACCTAAAAATTTTTTTGTTCTCCACAGGCTTTTAAAGGATACACTACTGGTTTCCCTTCATGTATTTTCCTCCCTTTTTACCTTCCCATTTTAAAATAGTTTCAAATGGATTTTACATAGATTTTAAGTTATGTTTTATTGCATTTTTAATCTTGTGAAATGTTCCGAATGCCTGTGTATATATATATAACAAAATGAATTATTGTTAATATTAAAGTCTCTCCACACTCGGTGCCACAGTGGGATCAAATTCTGCGCCAAGTTCTTTAGAGCAGTGGTTCTCAAGCTTTTTTTAACCATACCCTGTAGCAGAGCAGAGGCTGGTCCTTAAAAAGCCACGCAATGGGTCTCAGAGGCACACCCAGTGGGTGTGGTCAAGACAGCCTAGGCCGGGATATAAAAAAAACTGTCGTGGCTCAGTTAAGGAGAGTTGAGTTGGGCAGGCAGTCTGCAGACCAGCGACTGGAGTAATGCGGCTGAGAAGAGCAGGAGTTCTGAACTGTGGCGAGAGACCAGAACTGTAAATATTGTATATATGCCTGACTGAACAGCACTGTAAATAAATGAACACTAAGAAAGCTAATTCCCAAAGTGTGGACCTTTGCTATGTAGGTCTGATCCAGAGGGGAACTAACCCCAGGACGGTGTCCCTGTTACAGAGTGAAGGCAGCAGCCCATGCTAATTCCCCACAGAAGGCGTTCACGAGGACTGTGTCAGGGCAGCTGCTACATACCCCTCCTGCCCCATCCTCCCACTTGTCTGTGTAGTTGCCCCCCCTTTTCTTTCTCTCTCTCACACACACACACACACACACACACACACACACACACACACACACACACACACACACACACACACACACACACACACACAGCTCCCTCTCTTCCCCTTCCTACTATCCTATTGTTTCCCCTCTCTCCCTCACTTGTTCTTTGACCCTCTCTCCCTACCCTATTATTTTGGAGATTCCCCTGAGCTGAGTGAGTGTGGAGCTAGGTGTTGGCCAACTCAGGGACGTCTCACACACACCCAGAACACTTTCTGTGCCCCCGGGGAGGGGCACCTCCCAGTTTGAAACCCTAGACTCTAGATGTATTTTATATCCATGACACTCTCCACTTCCAATGAACACGACTATGGCACATAGTTGGAAGTACTCATACTATTCTCAAGTGACTATTTTTATGATAGGATTATTTACCATGATCTCCAGGGAGGCCAGATCAATGGAAGTCAACAGCTAGTTCCTTCCATAGGCCCCAGTCTCCTTGTTCTGCTTCACGAACGGTAGGCGCTTGTAGTCAGCTTCAGCAGTTGATCTCTTCTATTCCCCAGGCCCCAACTACTGCTTTGTTTATGAGGCAACCAAGCTGTCTAGGTTCCAGTACTCCCTGATTACAAGTTGGCTCAAGTTCTGGGGCAGGGAACATGCACAATAATCCAATTCACTCACTTTTATAGGGAACAGCACAGAAGAGTGTGGCCCTGGTTGATCCCAGTAGGGCTCAGAGACCCAAAATAAAATCCTGGCTACCTCATTGGAGTAAAATAACGAGATCTGCAGCAGCAGCAACCCATTGCTGGGTCAGACAAACAGTCTATTTAGCCCATTGTCTTCAGCAGTGACTACTATCAGATTTTTCAGGGATGGAATACAACAGCAGAGCAAAAAGGTGAGAACCCTCCCCCCCCTTCAGTCACTTCCAGTTCCTGATAGAGTTTTAGGGATTCCCTGAGCATGAGGTTACATCCTCTGATCACCCCAGCCTATAGCCAATGATAGCTAGTTCTCCATGAATTTGTCTAATCCATTTTAAAATCCAGCTATCGTACTGGCCTCCATAACATCTCATGGCAATTATGCATGTGATGTGAAAATACATTCTTTAAACCTGCTGCATGGTAATTTCATCAGGTGCCCTCTAGCCTTTATGAAGAATGGTAAATATTATCTTTGTATCACTTTCTCCACTTCAATGCATGATATTCTCTATCATATCCTCTTCAGTCATTTCTCAGCTGAGACCCAATATTGTCAGCCACTTCTCATATGGAAGCTGTTGCATAGTCTTGATCATCTTAATCTACCCTTTTCAGTACCTTTCCCAGTTCTATTCTATCTTTTTTAAAAATGAGACGACCAGAACTACACACATTATTCAAGGTGTGGGTGTACCAAAGATTTACATAATGGCATGAAGTTTCCTATTTTATTTTCTGTCCCTTTCCTAGGAGTGCCTAACATTGTTTGCCTTTTTACTGCCGATGTGGGCTGAACTGATGTTTTCAGAGAACTATATACAGTCATTCTAAGGTTTGTTCCAAAGTAGTCACAGTTAATTTAGAATCCAATATTGTTTAGTGTGTATTTGTGTGTAATTAAGATTTTTTTGGTGTACATTATTTTGCGCTTAACACTGAATTTCATCTGCCATCCAATCAGCCATTTTTGTCCTCCTATAACTATTCACAATCTGCTCTGCTTTAGACTTAATTATCTTGAATAATTTTGTATCGGCAGCAAACTTTCCTACCTCACTATTCATCTCCTTTTCCAGATCAATTAATCTCTTAAATACTATATAAGTCCCAGTACAAAGCCCTGGGGTACCCTCCTGTTTACACAATGGAGAAGAGAAAACAGACCATTTATTCACTCTTTGTTTCTTCTCTTTTAACCAGTTAATGATTCATGAAAGGAAGGGGACAAAGATTATAAAGGGTCTGAAAAGCAAGTCTTATGGGGAAAGGTTGAAGGAACTAGGTACATTTATCCTAGCAAAAAGACTAAAGGGAGACATCATAGCATTCTTCAAACATCTAAAGGACTGCCACCTAAAAGATGGCAAGGAACTGTTCTGCATTGCTACAGAAGACATGACTAGACATAATGGGTTCCAATTACAAGATGGCAGAATTTTGGTTAAACATTAAAAAAACCATGATAGCAGTAAGAGCTGTGTGGCAACAGAATACGTTGCATAGGGAGGATTGTAGGTACACCATCACTGGAAGTTTTCAAAAAGAGGCTAGACAGCCATTTGTCAGGGGTGTTGGAACCTTTAGCCACCCTGGACCCATACGGGGTTGGACTAGATGACCCTCGAGGTGCCTTCCAAGTCCTCCAAAACAGACACCAAGGCACAAATTGCTTCAAAATTCTTCATTTGCCTTGTGGAGCATGTAGCCAGGATTCCTGTAGCTGCACACTGCTATCCAACAGGGGATAGCACAGACACTGTGCCAGTGAAGTATGCGTGCTCAAGTCAAACCACACAGAAGCCGCACCCTTATGTATCCGTGAGATGTCACTATCAAAGATACGTACAGCAGCAGGTTACAATGGCAGGGGCTTGATGGAGACCTTCCTGACAAGGCAGCAGCCAGTGGCTTGCTCAAGAGGGTTCACACACAAGAGACTGTAAACATCTAATAAAGCTAGAGCAATTTCCCAATAAAGAGCAACTTCCAAATAAAGACAGATAGTGGTGTTTCTTAGGAAAAGAAACAGGAACTCATACCCACTGTAAAGTTCTCCAACACAATTGGAACAGGCAAAACCCAAACTTCAGTGCAAAGATCAAGCAACTGTGTCCTGTACATCATGCACCTTAAACCAGAGTGCCCTTAAACCAGAGTGAGAAAATCTGCCATTATCAGTGTCAGTATCCTAATTGGTCTGCATGGCTGCCAGTTGAAAAGATATGCCAGCTAAGCTACATACGCCACACACACTATGCATACCTAGCCCTCCTAACAAATGCATCAGAGCTTCAAGGCAGGGTAACGAAGGCACAAAAAGTCAAGTCTTCATCATCATCAAAAGGGAAAATCAGTAGATAAAGGAAATGGTTTTATTTTGTGCTAGCGTAATGAAACCCATGTGGATTGGAAGTTTATGGTCTAATTTAAATTGCCAACTGTACATGCCAAGACAAGACCCCAAAGAGAAACATTATTTGGGATTATAGCTCACTAACTCAACCGCTCAGTTTGGGTTTCAAAACATAAAACACAGTATATCTTTTATACCTGCAATCAAACACTAGAGCAAAGGAACTCAAACAGGCATCAGTTTCTATACAGGGCCTGTGCACATCGCCACCAGCTGACCCACCCATGCTTGCTGCCATCAACTCCCTACAGCAACCCATGCTGGTTAGCAGCCTCTTGCTACAGCAATCTGTACATAAGCCCTGCTCACACCACCAGACCCTCACTATGGGAACCTGCACAGGCCATCAGCCTCTTGCTACAGCAACTCTCATGCAGGCCCCACTCAGGCTGTTAGCGCCTCACTACAGCAACTCGCATGCAAGTCTGCTCATGCTACCAGCACCTCACTACAGCTCCCACCTATGGCAGCCCACATATAAGCCGGCACGCTGCCAGAGCCTCATTTGCAAGCCCCGCTTAGGTCATCCATCCCTCATACAGCATCCACACAAGCCCCACTCACACCCCCAGCCCCTTGCTATGACCGCCTGCACACAGGTACAGCACAGGCTGCCCATTCCTTATTACAGCAACTCACATGCAAGCCCTACTCATGCCACCAGCAAGTCCTGCCCACACCACCTGACCCTCCCTAGGGCAACTTGTTCACATTACCAATCCCTTGTTTCGGTTTGTATTTTGAAGTAACTATTTCACAAGTGAACTGTTCACCTGAACGCTTATCAGCCTGAGGGAGGCAACAAACCACCATTCAGTGATCACTGCGTCTCCGGTGGGGTGGGGGAAATTGACACAGTATTACTTTAATTTACAATGTTTCGCTGAAAGCTACTGAATGCTACTCAGACTAGTAGCTTTAATTTAACTAAATCAAGTAGTTGCTTTGGTTTATACAGATTGTCTGAAGCATACCAAAGTGGAATAGTTACTTTAATTAATTAATTAATTAATTTAATTAAAGCAACTAGTTCAACTTACACCTGTTTGTCGTAATAAGACATAAGACCTGTACAAGCTACGAGCCCCTTCCTAGGCCAGCAACACAGCCTCTCCATAGTTGCTAGACCCCTACAGCAACCCCCACGCAGGCCCCGCTCACACCACTAGGCCCTTGCTGCGACGAACCCCACGCAGGCCCTTCACTTCTGTTCCACCCACGCTCAGCCTCCCTCCCCCCCGGGCACCCAGGGGCACATGTAGCCCAAGGCTGAATCCAGCTCCCACCGCAGCAACGTCTGCCTGGCGGGAAGAAAGGAGAGCCCTACCTGCCGCGCGCGGGGAAGTCACTCTCGGGGCGGGGGAGGGACAGGGGCCCCCACGCACGGAGCCCGCCATGGGGCGTGCGAACAAGGCGAGGGTCTCACCTGGGTCTGTATCGGCCGCTCTAGCCTCTGCAGCTTGCAGCTCCCTGCCCAGCACCGCAGACCCCACCCGCAGTAGCCAATCGTCGATAGCCAAGGCCGCTCTCCCCAGCCAATCGATGCACAGAATCCACTCCCACCCACCCCCGTGCTGCACAGACACGCCCCTCTCATTGGCAACCTGTCACAAATGGCGAAGGCGTGAGGGGATAGGGCCGCTGCACACGACACCCAATGAGAAATCACAGCGCGTCCGCCAACACATCCAATGAGAGAGGAGATACGATGCGTCGGTCTCGTCCGCCCTATGACATATAACAGGGTGACAAGCAACGCGCTGTCACCGCCTTCTCAGAGAGGCGCGTCTACTAGGACCAGGCACTTCCGGGGCAGGGGTCCTAGTAACAATCATTCCTTCGGGCGCGCCCAGTCCCCAGTCTCCGTGACTGCTGGCGGAGCAGCATCTAACAGTACATAGGAACCATGTACAGGTCTTGCAGTAACTGAACTTACTCGCTTTGCGCTGGAGCAGCCGCAATTCTGCGCGCTGCAGGTGGGGAGTTCTGGGCTTTTCCCGCTAACGAGCTGCGCGCGAGAAACGGGTGCTGAGTCGCTCTTGTCCGGCTTTCTCTGCGCCGTTACAGCTAGAGACAGATAGAGCAAGCATGTTCGGCCCTTTTTAGACAGACACTCTAACACTGATAAAATGGGTGTTACATTTTGTTATACATGTTGCAGAGCACCCATAGAGCACAGCTGCAGCCCTGCTACATGTATAATAAAATGTAACACTCATTTTATCAGTGTTAAGAGTGTCTGTGTGAAAAGGGCCTTAGTCAACCTGCCGTGTGGCTCACTCTGGGGCATAGTGGTAAGGCAGGGCGGCTGAGCTGTGTGTTTCCCCCACTGCCTTGCAACAAGGGCTTCTACCACCTCCCTTGGCTCAGCTGTCTTCATAGAAATGACGGGACCTTTTTCTTGCTATTCAGTTTGCATTATCTTTTAATTTTTACTATTTTCAATTAAACATAAGAAAAATCAGGTTGGGGTGGTGGTGGTGGTGGTAATCATTTGTCATAGGCTATCCAAGCATCTTGTGTGAAAACACATAGTCATTTTAAGGAAAAATAGCATAAAACCCTTGATCTTTAGGACAATGCCAAATTGCCAGCACATTTTAAAAGTTGGTACTAATGACTTGGGTTACTAAAAGAAAACCGAAAACACACCTGGTCAAGGATGAGGAAGAATAGGAAGGAGGATGAGGAAAGTGGTTCCGAAGGCAAACAGCTTCCTTGTAAGGAATGTTTAATGTTGACAGTTGCTGACCTGGCAACAAATTACAAAGTACAGAATAAGCTGCACCCTACCCTTTGTCTATGAACAACTGTTCCATTGATATCTGGGGATTAAGGGAAACTTTGCCACCTGGATCATCACAAAATAGCACAGGTCTCCTTCACTCCAGAATAGGAGTAATGCCCTGTATAGTGGTTAATTAACTGGAATATTTATAGACAAAGATGTAGGACCTTGCTGGCACTCCTTAAATTATTCAGGACCTCTCTACTACTTGGTAGGCTCACCCTTTCTGGAGCACCTATTACCCTTTTAAGGTCTTGCTCTTATAAGTATTAATTATCCTGAGGTAACAGTCCCGATGCTGTCTCCTGCTTTCTGGGATAGTATTTTCTCAAGAACATAGAGGCCTCTTATCACAATTCCAGACCACCTTGCAGGGCATGCAGATGATCATGCATAGTATGTCTTTCCCACCTGGGAATGACAGAGAGACAAAGTGGTTCAAATGATATCTTTTATTAGACCAAGTTTTGTTGGTGAAAATAAGCAAGCTTTCAGGTCACACAGGGACCTTCCTCAGGCATGGAACATAGCCAGTAGAAATATAACTGAAAATCTATGAGAAATATAGTCACCTGAGAATGAAACCGAGAAAGGGAAGCATGACAGATACATGGGACCCTATTTTCAGAAGTACCAAGCACCTGCAGCTACAGTCAAAGGCAGCATCTCTGGAAATCTGTCTTTGCTTTTACCCCAGAGGGGCAAAGTCAAGGTAAAAAGATCTGTAACTAACCTGTAAGGGTATTTTAGGAGGAGAGCAATGGCCAATAACTTTAGCAGAGGGGCGCTTGGCTGTATTCTGGGCAAGATGTCCTAGTACTCCCTCCTTGCAGCTGGTTTGTGGGAATGCTGGTGCAGCTGTACTGCAAAGTATCTCGAGTCGTGTTTAGGTTTGCCACCTCTCATGGTTTCACCCATGGACCATAATGGGAGTTTCCGGGTCAAACTGCAAGATGTGACAACCCTAGTCGTGTTATTTGGTGCAACTATTAACAGTTGGTGACAGACCCCTCTTTTACGTCTCACGGATTCATAGTCCATGTTGCTGTGGGTGCAACTAGTACCTCCTTGTGAAGGAAAAGCCATTTTACTAAGACATCACTGCAGAAGCTCCACCCTGATGCAGCAAAAAATGACTGAGAACTGCTGCCTTTACTGACACAGGAAATCAGAGATTTTCAGTAGTGCTGTGTTTCCCAAACTGTGGGGCGCCCTTTTGAAGTGGCCACAACCAAGGTGCTGGGGGATACATCTATGAGAGCACGCTGAGGCTGTAAAAATGAAAATATGAATGAGAGAGACTCTCTGGATACAGATATTCCTTGGAGAACATTCATTAAGCTGGAACAGAGGTGGTTTGAGTATGAACCTCATTTCCACTATTTGCTTCCTATAAAACCTTACCCTTTTTCCTTTTCAACCAACACCATGCTCTGCAAGATAAGAAACTATGAGGTGTTACCTCATTTTTATTTATTTTATTTTTTAAATATATTTTTTATTTTTAGTATCAACAAACATATACAATACTTTCCTTTTACATCATATTCGTTCTTTTGCCATCTCATTTCAATTTTGTACCTAGACGGCTGCGATATCTTACATTGTTATATCAATACTGTTATACAACCACTTGTGTGGATACCCTCAACTTTCCACTTTACTCTATGCATACAT
>QEPC01001119.1:1148193-1171798 GCA_003113815.1 Sphenodon punctatus
GGGTCCACAATGGAAAGGACGTTCTCGGTGGCCGGGCTGTGGCTTTGGAACTCCCTCCCGGAGGAAGCTCGCCTGGCCCCAAGTCTGATGGCTTTTCGCCGAGCCTGTAAGACCTGGCTGTTCGCCCAGGCCTTCGGAGAGGAGGGTGGGAGGCTAGGGGAGGGTTGGTTTTTTAAAATTTATTCTTATTTGATGTTTTTATGAGCTTTTATTATTATTTTACTTGTTGTAAGCCACCCCGGGATGCCGTAGGCATGAGGGGGTGGCCAATAAATATAAATAAATAAAAATAAAATAAATTGAAACCAATACCCCTGAGGAAGCTACGTATATAGTGAAATGTCGGGTTTGCCTATAGGAACTTTGGGAGGTTTACTCTCTACTAACTCATTTTTCTGTGTGTTTTCTTTAATACATCAGGGTTTAAGGAGTTTTTCCTGCATAATCCCTATTAGACTCATTTGTATTTCGCTACATATGCTCTATTGTTCTGTATACTATTGTTAATAGGAGCCTTCTGTCTCCACTTTACCTCTGTGTTTTGTGATATTTAGGTCCTTTATTTGTATTAGTAAACTTTTAGAACTTCTTGTTACATTGGGTGCAGTGTATTGTTGTTGTTGGTTAAGCTGCCCTGAGCCGTAGGGGAAGGGCAGGGTATAGGTTTGAATAAATAAAGGAGGGGAAACATAGGGAGAGACAGGGATAATTGAATTTGCAGGCACATTTGCTTTGTTTAGTTACAAGAGATTGGGGGGGCGGGACCCTGGAGGATAAGGAAAAGCACAGAGGGAAGCCTAGATGAGCAATTTCTCAGGCTGAGAAGCTAGGGAAAGCTGGACAGAAGAGGTAGGTTTTAGGAGAGATCTGAAAGTTGGGAGGGAGCAGAGCATATGTGTTTTGGGAGGGAATTCCAGGTGCAGGGGGTGGCATAGGGGACGGGTCAAAGACAGCTCAGGGAACATAAGACTGGGGCAGGCGAGAGTAGTGCTGGCATAGAGCAGAGGTGGGGAACCTCAGGCCCAGGGGTTAAATGTGGCCGATGGCTAATCTTTATTTGGACCCTTTCCAGCTCCTATCCCCAAACACTGTAAAACTGAGCTCAGAGTAAGGGAGAAGAGATGAAGGCATACACACAGGAATAAGCAACAGATTCATGGCATAGATCCAAAACCTGGGCCCTCTTCTTCCTGAGCACACCCGTTAAGCAATCCCGCCACCAACTCGGAGCTTGTACTAATTTTCAGAGAGGCCCATGGAAGGGAAAAGGTTTCCCAACCCTGACATAGAGGGAAAAATTAGAAGGAACAAGGCTATGAAGAGCTTTGAAAATAAAGCAAAGATTTCAGAGAAGGAGCTGAGCCCTGGCACAGCACCTTTTCCATGGTGCGCACAATCTGACTTTAAGGACACCTTAAAGGGGAAGAAGGAGCCAGTGGAAGGAGCAGAGGAGCAGTTAGACAAGGTCAAAGTGGAGGGTGAGGTAGATGACCTTGACAGCGGAGTGTTGAACAGAAGTGAACCCCCCTCTGCTGAAGCTACTTGTAGCATATTATGAGAATACTTGGGCACAGGTCTGTTGGGGTATTTCAGGTGAACTATCTCCCAAATTGGATATTATAAGGGGGGTTAGACCGGAGTGTGTCCTCACTCCCCTCTTATTTAGCTTGTATACCAACGACATGATAGTAGCTATGATGGATGGAGATTTCCATTCGCCTAATATTTTGACAACAATGGTGCCCATGTTGGTATATGTTGACGATAATGTAATTATATCACAGTTTCCAGTGGGCTTACAGAGGGCCATTACAAAATTTGAAACCTTATGTGCACATAACAAGCTGTGTATTAATTATGGAAAAACCAAAATTATGGCCTGGAGGCGGAGGACTAATCGCCATGCGTGGTGGATGGGCAATACTAAACTTGAGATAGCTAAGAGCTACAAGCAGTATCATCAAAAAACCACTAAGATGAAGGCTCTCCAATGAACAGGTGCTATTAAACGACTACACGTGTCCTTGGCTAGGAGATCTGTGCAAACCCCTTTAAGGGCCTATGAGGCAATGGTTAATGTCCAATTGCTGTATGGGGCAGACGTATGGGGTATTGTGGCCAAAGAGAACATGGAGATACCCCAGAATAAGTTTTTGCGTGCCGTTTTAGGGGTCCCAGCTTCATTTCCAGCAGCTCTGCTACAGCTAGAGGTAGGAGTTGTTTCAATAGAGTCCTAAATTTCTATCTGAGTGTTGAATTACTGGCTTAGGTACGGACATACTCTGAGTTACATTTGCCTAAAATGTGGTTCATTAAGTATCAAAATTGCAGTATGGACAAGCAATCCCCATGGTTAACACATGTACATTTTACTTTGAAGAGACTGGGCTTAGGCAGTTTCATTTATAATGATTCACATTTGTTCCCCCAGGAGAATAGATTATTGCTTATGCAACGCATTAGGGATATTGCTAGACAAAATTATTTTGCCATTGCCCGTGTCTCTAGGATTGCCCCTATTTATATTTTAATTAAATACTCAGGGGGGATTGGAAAAATACCTTAAAACTGAAATGAAATGGAAACTCCGGGTGGCACTTACTAGACTCAGATTCGAGCAAATGCCATCTGCTATGGTAGAAGGTCGCAGGCGTGCTATTTCTCGAAATATGAGGTTTTGTATTAGTTGTCAGGACAGAATTGAGGACACTATACATTATGTACCTGAGTGCCCTTTATTTAATACTATTAGACAGAAGTTTCTTCTCCCTTTCCCATACTATGTCAATGCCTTCTCTAAGTGGGAGAAATTAGTTTGGATTTTTCAACAAACAGAGAAGGGCTTCTTGGCTCAACTGGCAGGCTTCGCCCTCTGAGCAGAAAAAATACACAGAGCATTTGTCTCCTCTTTGTTGTAGGTTGTGTCTGATGGGGATACTAGGAATAAGAGGGTTAGCTATTATATTGGAGAGAGATGTTTTATTTTATAAAGTTATGTAAGTTGGATTCTTACTACTTGGTAATTTTACTAATCCAATTTTTGGAGATTTACTCTATGGGATGTTAAGTAGGGGTGATTTATTGGGTTGCAGATTCCCCAACGATTGTAAATGTCTTGGTTTTGTATAATTTCTTTATTGTAAATAAAAATACCTATTGAAAGGATTGTAGGATTTTTGATAATGCGTCATGGCGGAGGCTTGTGCCTAAATAAACTAAACAAATGAACAGAAGTGAGAGGGTCAAGGCGAGAGTGGGGAAGTTCAATAAGGAGGAGGTGGCAGTAGTCGAGGCCAGGGATGAAGAGAGCATAGACTATAATATTGGCAATGGGAGCAGTAAGGAAGGGTTAAATTTTAGAGATGATATTCGGAGAGAAGCAACAAGCCTTAGCAATAGACTGAATAGGAGATAAAAAGGAGTGGGAGGAGTCAAAGATGAATCCCAGGCTACATGCCTGGGGGACAGGCTGGATGGTGACACTGGCAATAGAGATAGAGAGGAATGTTTAGATGCGAAGTTCAGTCTAAATGTCCGTCTATCTCACTGCGTAGGAGTCAACATGACATTGGTGGGAACTGCAAGTAGCTAGCATAACATAACTTCCATTGTCACCTGTAGGGTGCTGAGATGCACTGGTCTTGGCTTGGGCATCAAAATCAAACCTAACTATTCACACCTTTATATTCTTGGTGTTGGCTGGGGCCCAGGCCCACATCACAGTCCTCCGAAGAGCAGCCTGCAGCACTCCCTTCTCTAGTCAATGAGAAATTGGTTTTTCAGGAAGCCCAGGGTCAGATCAGAAAGATCTTGCTGCTTCCAAAGACACTCCTCTAGCACCACTTGGTTACTAGGCCCTTGGGGATCTCTTGGAGAAATCAAAGGGTCTAATGTACCTACCCAAGTCTTTTGTAGAGCTTTTGGTGTTTTGTAGGGATGGGACTTTCGGTATTGCCGAGAACCAAAAGTACCTGATAATGGGCCTATTGGATTAATCTGATATCTCGGTTCTTTTCTCAGTATCGGCGGTATCAGTTTTTTTGCATTGGTTTTTTTAATCATATTTTTAACACTGCGGTTTTCCCCACAGTGGGGAAAATGGCAATGTTAAAAATCCGATAACGAGAGAACTGAGGGTAATTTCAGACGTGCACAGGTCACGTCCAACCACGCACCGGGATCCGTTTTGGATCCCGGTCAGGAATCAGTCTGGCTGTCCTTTATACATGCCAGCTGATTCCTACACGGAACCGGGGAGGGGGCAGGGCAGGGCGGCGTAACGTGCAGTCACGCAGCCCCCCCCCCTGCGCTCCCCTGGCTGCCCGCCCTCTGGGAGATGGGCAGGCGCAGTGGCCAATTCGGCCGCTGCACCCGATCCCACATCGGGGTCCAGGCCACGGTCCGGAATCAGCGGAAAGTAACGTCTGTTACCTCCGCTGATTCCGGACCATGGCCAACAGACATTACTTTCCGCTGATTCCGAACCGTGGTCCAGCTAACCACGGTTCTGGCCCTCCGGGCAGCTGGAGGTCCAGAACCGTGCTCAATGTGTTCACCACAGGGGGTTCACTGTGGTTGACCGTGGTATCGTAATGTCTGAAATTACCCTGAGAAGAACCAATAAATTAAAATTGAGAACCAGTATAAAACCAATACTGAGATTTTGCCCAGAGTTCCAACTCTAGTATTTTGGAAGGCATCAGGATGGATGGACCAACTTGCAGCTTTACTGCAGCTAAAAATCAAACATAATCAGACTCTAGAGACTTTACTAGTTCTCCTTCCTCTGATTCCACAATGTAAAGATCTAGGACTTGTGGAATAAAACTGACAGGATGCCAACTTTCCACTCAACTTTCCATCATTTTCAGGAGCAATGGCAAACACTAGCATTTGGGGACAAAATATGGCTGTATCCAGTAGGATATCCCAGAATCACATGAGACAAGACACCAGGAGAGGCTGCTGTGTGCACAGGGAGAAAAATAGAGCACCTCCAGGGCTTCCTCGCTCCGTATCTTCTGGAAGATGTGCAGAGGGCAAGGTGTAATCCACTCATCTGACTCCATTGGCTGGTTTCCTTCTGAGATTTGGACACTTGGACTGGGGGCTGGGAGCAGCTGTGAAGCTGGAACCCCTGAAATAATAAATTCCTAGTTTTAATGAATAGAATGGCACTTTCCCAGCAGAGTTTCTAGACAAACCAAATATCCTGTTCTAAATGCTCCACTGTTACATGTAGGAGACAGATAACAGCAGCCAGAGTCTCCTGGACACATGTGAGTTTAGAAAGTATCATACAGGGAGTCATGTGGGCATGCGACTACATAGGACGTGAGCAGCCGAAGCTCCATCCCACCTGTACCAAAACAGCAGCCAAAACCACCTTTTTCTGGTTGCCTGAACCCGTAAAGCATCACCCCCACGCTGGAGAATGGGAAGGAGGAAAAAGAAAGTGTCAGGAGGATCAATAACTAACTTTTACCCCCTGCAGAGATCCAAGGCTACCTCCGACACTGCGGAGGAGAAAATGGTCAACGCCATGTCGGAGACTGAGATCCTGTCCCAGGAGGAGCCGTTGCAAATCCTTGGTATGTTCAAAGCCATTCAGGGGGACCTCAAGCACAACAAGGAGGGAATTTTAAAACTAAATTCCTCCATGGAAGTAAAAAAAACATTGGAAGTTCTTGAAAAAAGGGTCAGCAATCAGGACGACAGGGGGGGGCGAAAGAGATGAGGGCATTGGGCAGCTTGAGAGTTCTATGAGTCAGCTTCATAATAAGGTTGAGGATCTTGAAAATCGCTCTCGCCGCAACAACCTCCATTTTGTCAGAGTTCCCGAGGGACTCGAAAAAGAGGGAGCCCGCAATTTGATCTTATCAGTGCTTAGAACTGTTTTTCCTGAGATAGAAGGCCTACACGATATTGAAATTGAGAGGGCTCACTGTGACTTAAGGCCTCGCCCTGGGGAAGTGGACCCTCCAAGAGCGGTTATAAAGGGCTTACACTTTCAGGACAAAGAAGCTGTTTTAAGAGCAGCAAATTCTTACCCTGAAATGACATATGAAGGCAAGAGGCTGTCTACATTTCTGGATATGTCTGCAGAGACAATGCGACGCAGGAGAAAATGACGGGATTATGTACAGAAATTCCAGAAAGTGGGACTACCAGCCCAGATCCAGTACCAGGCGTGCTTCTCCTTCATTGACAAGGGGGAAAGACTGTATTTTAATGATGAAAAAGACTTAGAGGTTTATCTAGAGAAACATCTGAACATCTTGAGTGCTGGTGGGAACTTGGGAGGACCCTAAACATATCTGATTCAGTATTTTTGGGACAAAATAGTTCTTTTCAGGGTTTGTTATCCTCATTTTTGAGATAGGATGCAGAGGTTCCTTTTCTAATAAGATAAAAATTGGCTGCCAGATTTATGGGACCTTAATCAAAAACAAAAAATAAAAGCAAGCTGGTGTGGTAGTGGGATGGGGGACATGGTTCTAAGAATTCACACCTCTCCATAGGCTTGAAAATCACTCCTGGAGGAGCTACGCTCCTTGGTTACATTGTTACGTTATGGTTTTGGTTTGTGGTTTGGACCAGCAGTTGTTTTGTTATTATTTGCTCCTACTGATGACAGAGGGGTGAGTATAAGGGCATATGGGTAAGATATAAAACTTGGCGGTTCATATTTGGATATGGTATGTGTTTACCCATCATGAGTAATTTGAAGGTTATATCCTTCAATACGTGCAGACTGAACAACCCTAGCAAGCGCAAACGGGTATGGAGTTTTATTTTGTCCCAGGCACCACAAATCTTCATGATTCAAGAATCCCACTTGGTTAAGGGAGATAATTATAGATTTGCTCACCCTAAATATCACCTCTTCTTCTCTGATAACCTACAAATAAAAAGTTGGGGTAATAGTGGGCATAGTAACAGCCCTTAATTTTAAAACCCCAAAGTCTGTAAAAGATCAGGAAAGTAGGTATATCATGGTATCGGGGCAGATTGAGGAAGATTTTACCCTGGTTGGTCTGTATGCACCAAATAAAAACCCCACAACGTTCATAATAAACTCACTGAAAAAATTAACAATGGAGGCAAAGGGTAAACTCATAATGAGAGCAGATTGAAATAATTCCCTGTCTCCTTTTGATCCCTCTAAGGGATCACAACTTACTAAGAGGCAAAAGAAAGCTGGAGTAGTAATGGCCAAGAGGAGTATAATGGAAGCTTGGCATTTTATCCATCCTACAGGGCAGGATTGTACATGGCTCTTCATCAAAAATTGACCACTTATTAATTAGTAAGGAGATAGTGCCCTCATTTTTTCATAGTTACATCCAGGTGGTAGCATTTTCAGATAACAATGCTCTAGTACTAAAGCTTTCTGGCTCAGCACACACAAAAAAGACTAGTCAGGAATGGCACTATAAAAGGTTTTATTTAAGAAGCCAATGAATTACAGAAAAAATAGAGGAAGAGTTTGATGAGTACATAAGTCAAATGATAACTCTGACGTTTCTTCATTATGGGTCTGGGAGGCTGCTAAAGCAGTTTTAAAAGGCCACTTCATTTTGGGAGGGCGCACCTAAAGAAAGAGAAACAACAGGCCCTAAGAGAGCTATATTTGAAAGTTAAACATCTAAATAGACAAAAGAATAAGAATGCCAAAGATTTAGCAAAAATGAAAGGTCAAATATGAAAGCTAAAGAGGTAGTTAAAAAGCTTAGATTATACAAAAGCCTTTTACTATGAAAAAGCGAACAAGGCTGACAAAGCTCTGGTATGGAGAATTTTTAAAAAAAAAATAAAAAATCATCTATCCATTTTATTAGGCAGCAGCCAGGTGGAGAAATGCTTGCTGAGCAAGATATTATTCAGGGGTTTCATAAATATTACACCGAATTATATGAAACAGACGCCCCACAGAGGGACAAGATCCAAGAGTATCTGGCCTCGATTAATCTCCCCCGACCCTCAGATAAACAATCTGGATATTTGCGCCAACGGATTACTCAAGAGGAAGTAGAATATACAATTAAAAATCTACCCTTGAACAAGGCATCTGGGCCTGATGGCTACCCAGCTGAATTCTACAAAAAAAATATGCCCGAGGTTGTCCCTTTGCTTACCAAAACGTTTAACGCCTTTCTGGAAAAAAAAAGAATTACACAGGTCTTTCTATGAGGCGAATATAGCACTAATTCCAAAGCCGGGTAAGGATCTTGAACTATACAATGGGTAGCGCCCTATATTACTATTAAATGTAGACAAAGATATTTACTAAGCTCCTCACCAACAGACTGTATGATGACATTCATTCTCTTATAGGCCAAGAGCAGACAGGGTTTATCCCACAGTGTCTGGTTATTGACAATATTAGAAGAGTCATCTACGTTATTTTCAATTCCAGAAAGGATGAAGGCCCTTCTGCTATCCTGTCCCTGGATGTAGAACGCACTTTTGACAGGGTGGAACACGAATTTTTGTTTGCTGTCATGAGGAGGATGGGGACTGGGGGTGAGTTTCTGGAGTGGGTTAAACTGCTGTACAAAATTCCGGTAGCAAGACTAATTATAAATGGCAACCTGTCAGAACAGGTGTCCTTGAGGAGAGGTATGAGACAGGGATGTCCCCTGTCTCCCCTTCTCTTCAACATGGCTATGGAGTCATTGGCTAGGAAAATAAAGGATACACCTGGTATAATGGGGGTTAAAATGGGGAACACAGAACACAAGCTTGCAACATATGCAGATGATGCAGTCTTTTTTTTTTTTTAAACACAAAGTTAATAACATCTATCCCTGCACTAATGGATGAACTGAAGAGATTTGGTCTTGTATCTGGTTACAGGATCAACATAAATACATCTCAGATGATGTTTTTTAAAGAAAATTTACTCACGCCTGAGGAGAGAATTCTGGTATGCCCATTCCAAGTTTAAAAACATGGATTCAGATACTTGGGGATCAACATTACCAAGAACCTGAATCACTTGTACGAAGAAAATTTCCTACCTCTGATTGAAAACCTCAGGATGAAAGCAGAGACTTCAGGTCTCTTGGTTGAGTAGAATTAATCTTATAAAAATGGTTGCACTTCCCAGGCTCCTTCATACATCTTTTGTGTTGCCTATTGTATTACCAAAATAATATTTTCAAAGTATTAACAAGATTTTTTCTAAAATAATTTGGAGAGCAAACAAGCTGAGAGTTAGGCAAAGTATATTATGCACTCAGGTTGAAAAGGGATTGGGGGGGGCAACCTACTCGATCTTAAATTATATCACTGGGCATCCGTTCTAAGAGCAGCTTTACATACAGTTCTAACCAACTGGAAATCTAAAAAAAAATCTGAGTATTTCTCCATTTATATCCAGAATTTGATTAACTTTAACGATGGAAAGGGTAATGGCGGACATCAAAGATAAGCTAGAGGATTTTTACGCAATTTGGCTAAATCTTTGGGAGATCCTTAAAGAAATGTCTAAGGTAGAGGATGGGGATCCTAAAATATGTTTTTCGGAGATATAGACTACACTCACACCTGTCATGAGATAACTGTTGTTTTTTCCACATAGAGGATTTAAAGCAGAACTAGTAAGTTCATGCTGAAGTGGATAGTAGTAGTAGTTCAGAGTTTGTGTGTTTTGATTTGTGGTTTATGAAGGTCTAAACTTTGGTGTCCATGACGCGGTATTAAGTTTCTTGTGTGCAAGGACGCTTATTTTCTATGGACATACAGGTTTTCAGAATGACTTGCACAAAACTGGATCCATTTTTGGGACAATTTCACAGCAACAAGATTCTGTCCATCTATTTGTATGTTGGTCATGTTCATACACGGTAGGGTGTTTCTTTTTCTGTTGCACCTCACGAACCTAATGATGTAACCCTTACGTACCGGACTAACAGACCCTATATGTGAACATCTTTCCAAATAAAGACTTGTATTAACTTTAAAAAAAGAAAGTATCATACTCCCCACTGTTATCCAAAGAAAGTGGATTGAAAGAAGCCATTGCTGGGAGATCTCTGGGAAAGATTCCCCTATTCAGTGGAGACACCAGGAAGCAAATTAAGGCTGCTTTCATACATGTGGGAACACGTCTTTAAAAGGTCAGGAGAGGGGACATACGTGCAAGTCAGGCGCATCTGTGATCACATGGGAATGTCCAGAGGCACGTGATTGAAGCTTTTATGCACGTTTACAAGGGCGATTGACAGAGATGGACTTTGCAGCTCAGTCAATCACCCTTATAAACACCCAGGAAATCTTCAATCGGCTTTTCAAAGAGGCATACAAGCCTCTGCGCATTCCCATGCGATCAAAGATGTCCCCAATTTGCATGCACGTCCCCTCTCCCAACATTTTACGGACAAGTTCCCGCATGTGTGTAAAGCAGCCTAAGCTCTCCTGTATCCAGAACAGGCCCTGCCCCCGCTTGGCTTCCTGTTAAGCTCCAAACACAGGGGCTGCATGGCCAAACCAGGACAGGCTACTGTGCAGATGCAGTTGGAAGTTGTGGTCCTGGACTCCCTGCCCAGTGCTGACTGTACTGAGCAGGCAACTCTTTAGGACTCAGTTAGGAATTCATTTTGCTCCCCACCCATGACACTGGACCGTAGGCACATGTCTGGCTTGCCTACACACCAATCTGGCCCTTTAAGGGGCTGGGCTGCAGGGTAAGGTGCCCATCATTCTGCTCACCTTAGCTAAAGACTGAGAGGCGCACAAGCTGTGAAGTTCCACATACCTGAGAAGTAAGCTTGTAGCCCTAGTTGCTCAGCAAGGTAGCCATCTCTGCACTGGAGGCACTTGATGAATATCGAGCTGGCTTTGGAACCCTTCCTCCTCACTCCATCAATCAGGGTCCTGGCTTGGTCACTCTTCTTATTGTGCTGCTCTCTCACCTCCTCCACTTCCTCATCATTCAGGACCTTTTCCTCCAACAGGTCATCCAAGAGGCTGTTAATCACAGCTTTGCTAACACTGTTCACAAACTGAGTCCGCACTTCAATTAACTTCTGGTCTGTAAGAAGAAACAAGTCCCCAGTTCAGGCCTTGTCTGCATGGGAATCTGTATTTGTACCACTCAGCAGCAGTGCAACATGCTAACCTGACACTTGGGGTCTAGAGAAAGTAAGGTTGCCGTGTTGGTCTGGACACACTCAGCAATACTGGTCCAAACATCCCCAGTAGAGGAAGGGCCTAAGTATCAGAGACCAGCAGGGCTATTCACACTCCAAGGAAGATCCTGCCATCCCTAAAAACAGTCTTCGAAACTAAACACCCATTCCCCTTACATTGATTCCAATCTCACACAGCCCTCCTTCCTGTACACAGTGACCTCCGCTCCTCCATCCAGGCTTGGATGTGCCAGGGCCTGGTACTTTTCATTCAGGCTGTTATGGTTGAGAAGAAACTTACAAACACCTGAATGGATGCAGTGATACCTGTGGGAGTCCACAGGAAGTCAGAAACAATGCTGTACCCCCACAGCTCCTACCCTTTTACCCTGACAGTTATTTGCATCTCTCCATGAACATGGAAGATTTGGGGAAGGTGGGTGAGTCCTTGGCTCAGCCAGGATTCCCATCTCCAGGTGCTATCAGCCCTAATTAACTCTGAAATTGCTGCAGAAAGCAAGAGTTAAATGGAGGGGCAGAGAGTGGAAACAGTGGGGAGTAAACTAACACCTAGTGCAGGGGGGGAGCCACCGGCACCCAAGCAAGGAAGAGAAAGGAAAGTGTGAAAAAGACTAGTTTCTTACCTGTAACGCTTCTTCTTTGAGTTGTATTATTAATTATTAATTATTATTATTATAAGCATTTATATAGCACCAGCGATGTACCTGGCACTTTACAAAAAACAAGTTGTATCCTTTCAGCAAAGTCCCATTATTGGTATATGGTGCCCTCTAGCACCTCAGTCCGGACATAGGGACTGTAGCTCCAGAGCGGGAAAATCTGCAAAACTCCACCCCACCACCATGGGTATATATACCCCCAGCACACCAGCTTCCCTCCATTCACTTCACAAGCAAACTATAAGTGGGGAGGAGGGAGGGAGTGGGGCTTCGCTGAGAGGATACAACATGAAGAACAAACGTTACAGGTAAGAAACTAGTCTTTCTTCTTCGTTATCTTCTCAGTCAAGTCCCACTAGTGATAGACTAGCAAGCATGTAAGAAGGAGGTGGGTTGCAGTAGATGAAATCTTTATTTATACAATTTCCCATTCTCAAATCCACTTCCTCATTTTCTTTCTAGTTTTTTTTAAATTCATTTAGTGCCAATACCACAGAGGATAATTTCAGATGTAACGATACCACAGTCACCCACAGTGAATCCCCTGTGGTGGCCATTTGTACCGTCACGTCTATAGGAATTCCCGCCAGATGTTCACCCCAGTGAATACCTGGCGGGAATCACATTGACCATGCTTCCGGACCTCCGGCTGCCTGGAGGTCCGGAAACGTGGTGGGATCAGGCCCCAACCGTGGTTGGACTGGCCACGATCCGGGATGGGCCACAGGTAACGTCTGTTACCTGCAGCCCGACCGGATCGTGGCCCCAATCACAGGATGGGATCAGGCGCAGCAGCTGAATTGGCCACTGTGCCCACCCGTCTCCCAGAGGGCGGGCGGCTGGGGGAGCGCAGGGGGGCGGGGTTGTGCGGCCGCACGGAGCACCGCACCATGCAGCCACACCCCCTCCCCGATCCCCTGTAGGAATCAGGCTGGCACGTCTGAAGGACAGCCAGACTGATTCCTGACCGGGATCCTAAACTGATTCCGGTCCGTGGTTCAGCATGGTGGGCCTGGTGGCCTGGCACGTCTGAAATTACTCAGTGTGACCAAACTTATCATCCTGTGCATACACATCCACTGCATAAGGCACAACAACGTGCAGCGCTCCAAACAGCAGCTTTACAGATATCAAGAAGCAGCATGTGCTTAAAGTAGAGTGAGCTTTAACTGTACCCGAGGGCAGATTATTCTCTTCATAACACCTGCTTCATAATACATCTCCTAACCCATCTGGAGATGGTTTCTTTGATGCCGGCATACCTTTTTTGCCTGGCCCAAACACCACAAAAAGATTGTCTGACTTTCTAAAAGCAGCAGTCTTGTCTATATAAATTAAAACCGCCCTACAAACATCCGAAGTATGTTTAACTCACTCTTCGGAAGCATGAGGGGGTGGGAAATACGTTGGAAGGGAAATTTGTTGCTGAACATGAAACTCCGAGATAGCCTTTGGCAAAAATTTAGGGTGAGGCCTTAGGATGATACAATGATCCCTGACTGCTAAGAAGGGAGCCCTACAAGTTAGAGCTTGCAACTCACTAACCCTTCTGGCTGACGTGATTGCTACCAAGAAAGCGGATTTCATGGACAGAATGCCCAGGGATACCTCTTCAAGTGGCTCAAAGGGAGCTTTGGTGAGGTCCCTCAATACCTCCTGTAGATCCCAGGAGGGATAAATATATGGGGCAAGGGGATGCACCCTAATGACCTCTTTCAAAAAGCATGACACCATCTTAGAACCAAACAATAAGAAACTATTTGGCTGCCCAGCTAGAATTAATGGCTACTAGGTGTACCTTTAGTGACAAGACTGACAGGGCACCACCAGGCAGGCAGAATATTCCAGTACAGTAGATACGCTAACCCCATCCAGTTGGAGATTTCTCTCCTCTAACCACTGTAGGAACTTCTTCCATTTATAGGTGTAAGAGGTCTGAGCTGAAACCTTCCCACATGCTAAGAGAATCTCTCGTATTGCTGGGGGGAGAGAATATTCCTGTTGACTCAACATCTGAGCCTCCACGCAGTTAGGTGTAGGGACTGTACGCTGGGGTGGTAAATCTTCCCCTTCGCCTGGGATATTAGGTCTGGCTCTGGGGGTAAGGGTCTGGGCGGTCTGACCGAAAGGTTCAGCAGCTCTGGAAACCAGTACTGTCTCAACCAGTATGGAGCGATTACAAGGAGGTCCCTTCCCTCTTACCTGATTCTTTGAAGCATCTTCAGAATTGGGAATCAGTGGGATGGCATAGTAGAGGTCCAGGGACCAGGTGGCTACCAGGGCATCTCCCAGTGATCCTCTTCCCATTCCTCCTCCTCTGAAGAAGGGAAGTTTTGAGTTTGCACCAGTAGCGAATAAGTCTGCTACTGGCTCCCCCCAAGCTGCAACCAGGTCTTGGAACACCGTGTTGTTCAGTTCCCACTCGTGAGAGACTGCCCCTTCCCTGCTTAAGCGATCTGCTGTAGTGCTTTCCACACTCAGCAAATGCACGTACTGGTTTCCAGAGCTGGAAATGCAGTACTGGTTTCCGGAAAAATACTTCTGGGAATACACCACTCCCGTAGGCGTCTTACTTCCCACATAAACGGCTACAAGTGAGCGCCCCCCCCCCTTTGTCTGTTGACATAAAACATCACCATAGTGTTGTCCGTACAGATCAAAACCCTGCAACCTTGCACCACTGGCAGGAATCCCTTGAGAGTTAGGCAAATGGCTCTTAGTTCCAGAATGTTTATGTGGAGTTGGGACTCTTCCTGTGTCTATACCCTGCTTATTGCTAGGTCGCCTAAGTGCGCCCCCCCATCCTGACAGTGAGGCGGCTGTAGTGATGGTGAGGTGAGGTGTAGGCAGAAGGAAAGGAACTCCCCTGCACACATTGTCCCTTCTTATCCACCACCTGAGGCTGTGCACTACCCAGGATGGGGCGTGTAGGTGTAAATTGGGATTTAGGAGACCGTGGAGCAGCCACGGTTTCAGCTACTACTGCAGTGCTCTTAGCCTCAGGCGGGCAAGAGGTGTAGCGAAGGTTGTGGAAGCCATGAGCCCCAGTATCCTGGAAAATAAATACCACCTCTGGTAAGGGTTGTGAATCACTTTCGAGCACTCTTCCCTGATGGCCAAAAACCTGTCCTGTGGTGTGTAGGCCGCTCCTTTCTCAGAATCTAGAAGGGCCCCAATAAACTTTATTGAGGTTGAAGGGGATAACACAGACTTCTCTAAGTTAAGAAAAATACTCAAGCCTTGTAGGACCCTACAAACTCGGGTCATCTGACGGGTCAAGGCCTCTTGAGACCTGGTCCTAAACAGGCAGTTGTCAAGGTAAGGGAAAATGTACCACCCCTGATGTCTCAACCATGCCGCTACAGGGGTCATAATCTTAGTGAAGACCCATGGGGATGTGGATAGCCTGAAGGGCAACACACAGAACTGGAAATGATCTCCATCTATTGAAAAACAAAGGTATCTCCTATACTCTGGATGGATAGCAACGTGAAAGTAAGCGTCCTTCTTGTCTATTGTAGCAAAGAAATCCCCTTCTCTGAGAAAGGGGATGACCTGTGACAAAGGGTATTTTCAGACGTTACGAGATCACGCTCAACCACAGTGAACCACGGTCAATCCCGCGGCGGGGCCAAAGCACCCTGAACATCTGTTCGGTGGCCGGCAGATGTTCACCACGGTCAATACCCACATGGTTTCATTTCATTCAACCTCTTAGGCGCTCCTTAAACCTTAGGTCCCTCCCCCACCCCCGACCTGGGGGCTGGGTCACTGTCAAAACTGCTGCTTAGGGGTCTGTGTACCCTTGTTAACAGGGGGTGATTTCAGATGTTACGGGGCCCATTGGCCCTGTACCGAAATCACCCTATTCATTCCCCACCGGGCACCCCGTCACGCCGCAACAGACGTGCCGGGGGGATCCCGGCGGGGAATCTGGGAGGGAGGGGGCGGGGCCGCGCCCTCCGGGGAGACGGGCGGGCGGCGGGGCCAATGCAGCGGCCACGTCGGGCCGGATTCGCCACGGTCCGGGATCCTGCCGGGGATCCCAGGCCGTGGCGCCCGGCCAGACGTTACTTTTTTTTGGTCCCCGCTGGGGATCTCTTTGACCACGCTTCCCGGGACATTCCCCCCGCTAGCCCGGGAAGCGTGGTTCAAATTGACCCCATGCGGGTATTGACCGTGGCGAACATCTGGCGGCCGCCAAACAGACGTTCGAGACACATTGACCACAGGTGCGTATTCACCATGGTTCACTGTGATCTCGTAACGTCTGAAAATACCCAGGGTTAGAATGGTTTCAACTACACTACTGGGTCGTCTGGGATAGGGGTTATAATGCACCTCTCCCTGGGATGGGTTTCAAACTATATCTTATACCCTGAGACAACAGTGTCTAGTATTCAGTGATCTGAGGCAATATCCCTCCATGCCCCTTCAAAACCTCTTAGGCGCTCCTTAAACCGTAGATCCCTCCCCCCCCCCAACCTGGAGGGTGGGTCACTGTCAAAACTGCTGCCTAGGGTTCTGTGTACCCTTGTTAACAGGGTTAGAATGGCTCCTTGCCTCTGTTGGTTGGGGGAGCGGGGTTTCCCAAAAGACACTTGTTACCCATAGCCCCGAGAGGATGGATATCTTGGAGGGCCCTGCTTAAATTGGGGGTAAGGCTGAGCCTACTGGCTATGAGTACTAAAAGAATCATTCCTAACTGCCATCAGAAGTTGCGGACCTTGATTCGACCGCAACTTGAGCCAGAACTTAAACGCTAATTCGTTAGCAACCTGAGCCCATTCTCTCTGTCCCAATTCGACCCTGATAGCAGCCAACGGAGTCCCCCGAGGGGCACCCAGAAGGGTTCGAAGAAACCTAGATTGTATTTGGTTAACAAATTGACCAAAGAAAGGGGCCCATAATTCTATCCCATAAAAAAGTTGGGACCTAACTTTACTGATGAAAACCTTCAGAGCTGTGGGAATCACTGATTTTCCATGCCTTATGAATAGTTTGTAAATAGACTGCGCTGAAGCCTTTGCTACTCTTAGGGCCCTGTTGACATGCTCACGCCAGCTGCCTGAGCTGTGAAAGAGGATACCTAGATACCAAAATGAGGTCACCCGCTGAATTAGGTGACCTTCAACGTTCCACGTATACAATCTAGTTTTAGACGAAAAAAACAAAATCTTGGATTTATCATAGTTGATGGTTAAATAGTTAATGTGACAAAATGCTGCAAATGCCTGAAGCTGTCGCTGAAGACCTATAGGGGTCTGTGACAGCAACGCAACATCGTCAGCATAGCAAAGACAACCGACGGCGCGGTCTGCCAATTTCAGTGGGGAAAAACGCACATCTGCCATGCCAGATATTATCTCATCAATGAAATAATTTTAAAGGTCTGGGGCCAAAACACACCCTTGTCTAACTCCCAACGAGGTGGAAATTGGGGGAGTAATATGACCTTGCTGGTCCACCTTAATGACAAGGGAGGAATGCTCATGCAATGAGTAGATCAGGGCCAATAGTCTTCTGTCAATAGTGGAGGCTTGCAATTTCCTCCACAGAGCGGCCCTGTCCACAGAATCCAAGGCCGCTCTGAGGTCAAGAAAAGCGACGTAAAGAGCACCATTACAGGCCCTATATTTGGAGGCTAGATGGTAAAGGACATAGCACTGCTCAATTGTGGAACGCCCTTTTTGAAATCCTGCCTGCTCTGGCGAGAGAGCCCTTGCTTGTGTCAACCACTCCACAAATTTCTCTAACAAATATTTAGCATAGATTTTAGCAGCAACACACAGGAGACTGATGGGCCTGTAATTGGACGGGTCCGATTTGGCCCTCTTTTTGTAAATCGGAACAATTACCGCTGTATCCCAAGTCTCCGGAATTATTCCGGCCTTGTTTACAGCAGTAAATAATACCGGCAAAACAGGAAACCACCAGTCCCCANCAAAACAGGAAACCACCAGTCCCTGTGTGTCTTATAATACTCAATACGGAGGAGATCCAGACCAGGAGCCCAATCACTGCAAAATGAATCTACCAGGGCTTCCACTTCGGCCACTGTAACTGGGGGCCAAGGGGGGAGATCTTCAAAATCAAAATCCAGACCATCCTGTGAGATTTTCCTGCTACTGTCATTACAGAGTTTAGCAAAATGTTCCAGCCAAATTGATGGAGCAAGAGGCACTGCGGGCAGTCTCCGACCCTCTTGTGTAGCCCCATTGACTAACTGCCAGAATCATTGGGAGTCCTTTGAATTAGCAGCCTGCATTAAATTCACCCACTGGCTATCCCAGAAGCACTTCTTTTTCAAGGCTATCTGCTTCCTATACTCAGCCCTCAATGTAATGTACTCATGGGGAAGAACAGATACCTGTTTTTTCCGATATGAGTAATAAATGGCTTTCAACCTGGACCTCATCAACCTGCATTCTTTATCAAACCATGGTTGACTGTTTCTAGTAGGCACAAAAGCTGGGCCTCGGGCCTGTTCCTGTATGTGAGCACAAAGACCAGACATCAGTTGAGCATAGAGGTTCAGTGTTTCCACACAATCGGTGGACGATACCAGCCTATCTCGCAACTGGGCAACAGCAGACTGGGAGGTGTAATCTGTCAAAGAGGCGGACAAAGTATCATTCCAGTAGGGAGCCTTTAAAGTTTCCAATGAAGACAGGTCAAGCCTGTCTCCCTTACTACCAGAAGGGTCAGGAGGTGAAAACAACATAAGTACCAGTGGCAGATGATCCCCAACTGAAGCTGGACCCAAGGCAAAATCATAAACATAGGGGCACACCCGAACAGATACCAAAACAAAATCAACTACACTTGGGCCTTGATGGCCCACAAATGTAAATTCCCCATAGGAGTCATTGAAACCAGAACCATTTAAAACATAGAGTTCAAGAGTTGTGGCAAGCTTGGCTAATCTAACTCCTGAAGCATTTATCTGGGTATCTTTGGATTGCCTAGGGGCCAATAAATCCTGTGGAGCAAATGGACGCCCATCACAATATGGTGCTATGGCCTGATCCGTTACTACCCATCCAGGCATTAAAGTCACTGGTCACAATGAAAAGCCCCTCGGGGTACCTAACACTAAGCTCCTCCAGTTTGCTCCAACCTATCCCACATAGAATCGTGGAAGGAGCCCGCATTAAATGGAGGTATATATAATGTAACGATGATTAGGGTTAAGGCCACAGCCCTTGCCACAAAACCCAACAGCAAGAGCGGGGGCGTAATGTTATCCACAATCTTAAAAGGAATTTGCTGATCCACAAAACATCCCAGACCCCCTGCTCTTCCAATGGACAGCCGGGAGTGAATAGGCTGTATAACCTTCAATCTCTAATGGGCTCCTAGACCACGTCTCCTGGGCTTAAACCTTTCATATACTGGAGAAAATCAGGGTCATCAAGGTGCCTGGACCACCCCGCTACATTCCATGAACAGATGGTAATAGCGGTGTTGGCCTGGGCATCAAGTAGTCACGGGACGGGAGACAGAAGCCCATCCTGCTGATTATCCAAAAGGCCTGGCTGTATATTTCCTGCAGTAGTTAACTGGGACGTGACCTGTAATTCCAGAGCCTGGATCAATGGGTGAATGGAAGTTTCATCTAGGGAGGTGGTATCTCTTAATTTAAGAGTGCCTATTGAAAAACAATTCCCTGGTTGCACATCAGCTAGATTGCCACTGGACTGCACTCCAAAAGAAGCAGCACCCGAAGGGCTCACGGGACAGGAGGGTAATTTTGGGGGGAGTGGAATACAATTTGGGTTGTCATAGTCAGCAAAAGGCACCGGGCACTCTTTAGCAGCTGAAATACTAAGATGAGGCAATAATGGCAAAACTTCAGTGTTCAAATAAACACTGGATAAATAGATTCCCCAAGAGGCAAACAAGTCACGTTGTCGCCACAGGCTCTGAGCCATATTGGCTGAAAAGAGCCATATCAATAAGCAACAAGAATGGGCCATAGATGGAAGATATGCAAATCGAAGCATGGAGTTAGGGGGAACTGGGTAACCCAAAATAGTCGACAGATGATACAGGATACAGTACTTAGTATGCCACAAGGGCAAGTATCCTGAAGACAGCGGAATAATACTGAATAATTTCTGTGTTGGTTCAAAATGTAAGAGATGGAAACAAAGTAGCTCAGATGATCTCTTTTATAGAACCAACTTCTGTTAATAAAAGTTTGCAAGCTTTGTATAATATATAGTATACTGTAGTACAATAGGATGGGCAGCCTCAGGTAGCTTGGGAGCTGTGGGGCAGCTGTTGGCAGAGGTGTGTGGCCTGGGGACAGGCTGTATATTTTAGACACACTGTATATTTTAGACAGACTTTGGATGACTTATTGTAATACAATAAGTCATCCAAAGCAGGTAGCAAGAAGGAATGTGCCTCATGATGCTGTGTCTGTGTTCAACCCTGTGTACCTTAGATTTTTTGTATACCTCCTCATCTGTTTTGTAGCATGGGGACGGGGCTTGGCTTGGGGGCAGCAGCCTGAGAAGGGCCTAGGGGCACAAAATTCTTAAGTCCGGCCCTGCCACTAGCGTAGAGTCGGTCTGCTCAGGAGATGGGGCCAGCCAGCTGTCCTTGAGTTGGTGATCCAAAGCTTCCTCCCCCTCTCTTTCAGGTCATACTGCTCTAAGGCTACTCAGTATCAGACTGCTCCACGTCTGGGTCTGGAGCTCCCAGATATAAAGAGGCATACTTGCTGGTAGATGGGTGAGCCTTGAGGTCCGAAGCTGTTGGGGTCACTTTTGGTGGGTGGGGGGGGAGTCTGAGCAGGATGGCCAGGGAAGTTATCCCCTTGTTCAGTCCTCTGGAGTGGAGCTGATCGATTAGATGGCCCCTTTGCAGTGATTGAGGTATGAGTTGCGGGGGGCCAGTTATGCGTTGAGCCCTTATGGTTTGTCTTTAACCCCGAGCTTGAGGGCTTCTTTAGGGACCCTTTCCTTGGAATCAAGCTGTGCTCTGTCCACCGTGCCTGGGGCAAATCCTGTGGCCATGGGATCTGCAGAGACTGCACCTCCTTTGCCATGGACTTTTCGATCAAAGATGTTAGCAGGTGCTCAAGGGGGCTGAGGATCTGCTGGATGTCCTGTTCCCCCAAGGCTGTCATCTGACTCTTCATCTCTCCAGTGTAGGGATGGGGTCCTGGCCCCGATCCGCTTGGGTGACGCCGGCCCTGGAGAGAAGCGCAGGGATGGAGATCTCTGCCGGGGCTGTTGTTCTTCACCCAGTGCAGCAGGGTTCAGGGGCAGGCCTAGGGATAGCGCCCCCTGCTGGGTCTGATAGCTTATTGCTGGTGCAGCAGGATTCAGTGAGAGGCCCAGGGATAGTGGCCCCAGCCAGAGCTTATCAGCTTTATTGCTGGGAAGGTCGGCCTCACAGCAGGTTGCGGGGAGGGGAACCTCCGTCCAGCTGGTTGGGTCGCCTCTGTGAGTGCTGCCCCCATGAAGAGGACCTGGGGGTGGGGGGGAACCCTGGCTGCATTGCTGTGTCGCAGCCGGGGAGGAGGACGTCAAGGTGATGGAGAGTCTCAGCACCAGCCACAGGAACAGGGGCCTATGGCACTTCTTTTTAGACTTGCGGGGAGCAGGCTCTGAAGAGCACCTCTTCTGTGGTGAGGAGCAGGCCAGAGACCGACCATGCCCCGGCACACTCACCAGATGTAGGGAGGGGCCCACAAACATCTGGGTCGTATTCTTCAGCTCCACATTCTGTCGGCGTTCCAGTGAGTGAGCAAGTCCCGGTGGCACCTCCCCATCTAGGGCACTGGCCAGAATGGATGATGAGGCTGATCACCTCCCCTGTTCCTCCCTAGCCTCGATGGGTCTTTGGCTGCCATCACCTGGGCCATAAGGTGATCTGCCAATCGCCGGGCCCTGTTCATCCTGACGCGCGCCTTGATTGGGCACTTGTGGGTGTTGTGCTCTGAGCCCAGGCAGAGGAGGCAGAGCTGATGAGCGTCTGTGTCTGGGATGTTGTTCTTACAGCCAGAGCACAGATTGAACCCTTTCGGTGCTTCTGAAGCTAATAGCAGTCTGAGCTGTCCGCTGAAGGCGGGAGTGGGGGGGAGTGGGAATGAACAGAGGGAAGCTGGGGGGTGGGGTGAGTTTTGCAGTTTTTCCTGCTCTGTTGCTACATCTGCTATGTCTGGGCTGAGGCACTAGATGGCACCATATACCACTAGTGGGACTTGGCTGAGAGGCTAAGGAACAAGGGAAGTAAGTAAGTACATTTATTTAGGTATTTAGCTTGCACCATAGCCACTACGCAATTGAAAAGGTACATACATAATTAAATATAAACAAAACATTTAAAATAATACACTTGGTTGCTGGGACTAAGATACAATCCTGAAAAATCCTTAACCCCTGCACTGCAGGCAATCAGAAAATTTCACCCAGCAGCTAACACCTGGATCACACTTGATCTCCCTAGGGGTTAAAATTACAGACCTGGAAAATCAAGATTCATGATATACGTTGCCCTTCTTGGGGCTTATGCTTGGTGACACCTGACCCCTGGGACCCAAGTCACAATCATAGAGACACACATTTCGGAAAAGCAAAGACCTTGCCCTTTTCAGGGCTTGTGCTGGCAACATTTGGCAACTGCACCTTGCACTAAAATGTTGGAAAATTAAGATTCAAAGTATGCCTTGCCCTTCTTGGGGCTTGCGCTGACACCACCTGACCCCTGGTACCTAAATCACAATTGTAGAAACACCAAGTTCGGAAGAACAAATGCCTTGCTCTTCTTGGGGCTTGTGCTGGCAATGCTTGGCCCCTGTGCTGCAAAGCAGTCAAGGTTACACCTAGCACTGAGGGCTTCTCAGGGGTGAAGTCCGGTCTTAATCTCCTCAAGAGATTAGCTATTTGTCCAGCAAAAAGCTTGTGCAGCACTATGAGAAGGTGTTCATTCATACGTAAAACACACTACAGTTCACCAAGAGCCAAAAAGGGTGCCATTTCCTTATTATTGCTGTTTGATTGGAATGAGCAGCTAATTTAATAATAACCTCCCTATCCTGCTGCTGACATAGACAGATTAACTTCTCCTTTTTGAGAAAAAAAAAGGGTATCTTCTGCAACAACAAAAAAAGGCGGGGGGGCAAGGAGTGCTTTCCTAATATCAAGGAAATAAAGGCATTCCAGGACATAATGCTCAGAATCCTCAACTGAATTTAGGCAACAGGGATAAATCCTTTTGATTTTATCGATGCCCAAACGGCATCCTGCAATGACTGCCATTAGCATCTGGACCAAACGGAGTCTAGTAAGATGTATACGGCAACTAGGCTTCAGATCAAGCTGAAGATATTTTGCCATTCCAAATTCAGGCATCCAATGAACATAGACAGGACCCCGAGGGAAACGCGGGTCTGCGATTAGCAGATTTCCCGCAGAATTCCCCTCCCCCCGCGGAATCTCTTGCCCTGCTTACCCCAGCGCAGAATTTGTAGCCTGTGCTGGGGAGACGCGGGGCAGGAGATTCCACGGGGGGAGGGGAATGAACAAACTCTCGGGGCTTCCCCTCCCCAGCCTCCAGGGCTTGCCTCCCCCCCTCCCCCGTTTAGAAAATTAATTAGCTTATCAGCGTTGGTGGCAGCAGCTGCTTCAGTGCGCTCGTCCCCATCTGGCTCCTGGCCTCTTCCTGGCCCCTCCCAACAGGGTCTCCCAGAGCAGCGCAGCCAGATGACATCATCCAGCTGTGTCGCCCTGAGAGGTCCCGTTGGAAGGGACCAGGAAGAGGCCAGGAGCTGGA
>QEPC01001121.1:27588-43628 GCA_003113815.1 Sphenodon punctatus
GCATGTATGTTGGATGTAAAAAAAAACATTGAGCATGCAACATTAATTTGGCCCCATAAAAACCACAGATTGAAAACCAGAAATCAAACCACTTTCCACCAGTCCAGAAAGTAAAGCATTAGAAAGAACACAGTTTGAAATCACACACTGACTGAGCTTTTAAAGAAAGCCCCCCACCCCCAAAAACACAAGTACCCACCCAAGCACCCCAGTCCACTAGTTCAGGAGGAGTAGGAGAATGGACACATGCATCGTTCTAAAAATAACCATGCATCATGCATGCAACACTGCTCCCCCCACCCCCAAAAGGAATTGAAAACCACAAATCAAATCTCAGATCCTTTTACCAGCAGATTTTGAAGGATTTTCAATGAACTCAGTTTGAAATCACACACTGAGCTGACTGAGCTTTTAAAGAAAGCTCCCCCCCAACCACTCCAGTCCCTCCTTTTATATTTTATTTAATTTTTATAATTTTATTTTAAAAATCTTTGGACTGAGTCTAGCTTTTTTAAATCAAAGATTATTTGAAATAAAAGGTAAATAAAAATGTAAAAAGGAGGGATCAGCATGGGGACACTAACTTACCAGAAACAGCCAATGAATCCTAATTGCCCTTGCCGCTGTTGCCACTTGCCAGTGATTCAAGATCCTGTCTGAGACCCCACAGACAAGTGCTAAGCAGTCACAGGCTGAGGGCAGGCTCCAGTCCCTTCCCGCTTTTTTCTGTGGCCAGAGATTAGTCAGGGCGATTAGACTGGAGCCCAATTTTGGTGGTTTTTTTGCTGGAGGATTCCTAAAGGAATCCTCAAGCACCTCTCCTGCCTGCCCAACTGAGCATGTGCGAGATAGAAAGAAAAAGGGCTCCAAGTCCCTCACCCTCTAGCCTTGCACATGCTCACCGTTGCAGCAGCAGCCTCAGCCTGCCCTGCTTGCTAAATTACGCTGCTTCGCTCTCTCTCCCTCCCCCCCCCACATGTGTCCACATGTGTAGACTCTACTCACTGGGCTGCATGAGCTCAACTGAGCACGCTGTCGTTGTGATGCTAGGAAGTGGCGGGAGCTCCTCCCCCAGTCCCCCTGCCTGGCCCCCCCACAGCTGAAGCAAGCGCTGCCAAGACTGGATGAAGCGATGCGTCATCACCAGCCTGCCTAATCCCGCAACTGCGCATGCCCAGCCTAGCAATGCTACAGTGTCCAGGCTTCCCCAATCAGCCTGAGAAAGCCTGGACTCTGTAGCATTGCTGGGCTGGGCATGCGTAGTCGTGGGATCAGGCACAGCACTAGCGCCGCTGCCAGGAATTCCCCAGCACCACCGCGCTGATCCGATCGGAGAAAATGATCGGAGAAAAGATAAGCGCCGTGCTTACACACACACCCCCGCACCGCAAAAGTCAGAGGGGCCGGGCCAGGGGGGATTTAATTTTATTTTTTTTCAAAAACACTTCAGGCCAAGCAGCAGCCCAGCCAGGGCTTGGGGGGGCGTTGCCCCACATCTCTGAAATAGCAGCCGCCAGTGATCTGTAAAGAGAGTTCCCCCGATGGGAAAAAATAAGAAGAATGCCGCGGGAGCGGCGAAGAAAAGGAGAACAGGAGCCGCTCAACCGGAAGCACCCCTGGGATCAGGGGTAGGTGAAGTGGGGGAGGCACCAGCGCGGACCTCAGAGGGACAGAACCTGGGCCCTGCTCAGGAGGGGTTTTTACAAGGGGTCCCTGTGCAGAGTGGGGAGGAAGAAAACCCCCTGGCAATCAGGATGGCTGGCTGCGAGGCCTTTCTGCGCCAACTGACGGAGGGAGGGGTAATACCTCTGACCAGGTACCACCCCTTTCCCCCACCCCCCCTCAGAGGCTGGGCTCTCTACAGACAGGCCCCTTGGTAGGTATGGGGGAGATAGGCACCGCAGAGGTGGGACCCGCTATACTGCCTCCTCTACAGCGGGGAGGGCGCCCCATTAATCTCCCAGCTCGGTATGCTGACAAGGCCGTTGAGGGTATGGGGACACAGACCCTGAAGGGACAGAGGCCCCCCCGGGGTGCCCCTGCTGGGATGTCGGCCTCCGAGAACTTGCTGACGCCATCGGCGGCTGCCGGGGCCCCGGGTGTGGCGGGCACAACAGCAGGAATGACGGAGCCCCACCCAGTATATTCTGGGTATGTCCCAGTGGACCCCCAATGGGCCTTGCCCTACCCAGGGATCCCACAGCCCACCCAGGCCTTAGCCAGTCACTGTCACGGCGATACGCCGTGACGGGGTGCAGCGACAGGGGATTCAGGGGAGACCACGGAGGAAGAGACGCCAGACAGGGGCGGGCCAGAGGCAGGCACAGAGAAAACCAGCCCCGAGCATTCACCATGCCCCGACCACGCCGCAGCAAGATGCGCCCCAGCCAATGCCACAAGCCCCGCCCCCTCCACAAGTAGATCCGCTCCAACCCACAGCTCCAGCCCCGCCCCGACGCAGTGAGCGCCTAGCGGCAGAGCGTGCTCGACAAGGGGCGGGGCCTTGAGCTAAGCACACAGGCTAACACCTGGGGGGGGTGAACCAGGAAGTGAATAAAAGTGCCGGTGGGGCATCACAATCCCGCCGGTAATCGTGAGAGAAGCTGGCCCCTGATCTTCGCTTCTGAGAGCTAAGTCTTTGTGGTGATAGCGGTGTGACAGAGAGTTGAGAGTTTCTTGTGCCTTGCCTTGCTACTCCTTATTCCCCTCTATTCCCCTTTGCGAAATTGTTGTGTGTGTGACGCCTCCTTACACCCCCACCCCGCTAGATCTTGTCTTATCCGTGGTGTTAAGGTCCCTGGTCCCTCATACCCCTGCGCCTCCTTCATCCTTTAGTGTGCGTGAGTTTCCTGACCCTCTCCGCCCCGGACTTCCCCCCCCTCCTTCCCTCCTCCTCCTCCACCCCGGTTCCCCCCTTGTTGCCCCTTCCACCTGGAGCCCCTCCCCCCGCCACACTCTGGTGCCCAGGGTAGAACGTGTGGAGAGTACCTGGATTTCCCCTTCTCTAGCTAGCCTTCCGCTGGCAAATTCTCTCCTCCCCTGTGATGATACGGGTTGCCTTCTGATCGGAGGAAAGCCCACCCAACAACCTGAGGGGACTACTGGTACCCCAGTGTACCCACGGAGAGACGGCCATACATCGGAGTCCCTACCCCAGTTTCCCCCTTTTGTCTCTGTATCCGCCCTTGCCCCTCTAGGACCCCCTCCTTACAGAATTACCAGCACTTACAACCCATTTCACCCCGAACCCCCCCTACTGTCCTCTCTTCCCTCATGGAACCCCGAGACCCTGCCCAACAGATACAGGAGCTCTTGAGGGCTGTACAAGGCCTAACTATGGAGGTACAAGACCTTAGGAGGCAAAATGAGGACCTTCGTGCCCAGAACCAAATGTTGCAGGAGTCGGTGGGTGCAAGTGGGGGGGGGCACGGGCATTTCCCCGAGCTCACCCACTCACACCACCACCACCTTTAAGCCCTGGAAACCCCATCCCAGCCCCTAGGGAACCCAAGGCCCCTCTCCCTGACCGCTTTTACGGGGATAGACGGGCTTGTCAGGGATTCCTGGCCCTGTGTACCCTCACGTTCCACACGCAACCTTTAACTTACCATAATGATCAGACAAAGGTGGCCTTTATTATTGGGTTGCTGGGGGGAACAGCCCTGGATTGGGTTACCCCTCTCCTAGCCGCCAACAACCCCTTATTACAAAATTACGAAGGGTTCATAAAGCAGTTTAAGTTTCTATTCGACTACCCTCATCGGGTTCGGGATTCAGAACAGGCCATTCTGCATATCAAGCAGGGTAAATCACCCCTTCTGGATTATGTCACCCGATTCCATTGCCTGTCCTTTGATCTCAAGTGGAGCGACGACGCCCTGCACGCACTGTTTCGACAGGGGCTCACCAAAGAGATAAAGGATCAACTAGCAGGGGCAGCCATCACTCCCTCAACCCTGGAAGAGTTGGTCACGTTAACCATACATATTGATGATCGGCTGGGCGAGAGACGGAAAGAGCGACAACGAGAACAGGGTAAGGGAGCATACTTGAGAAGTTTCAGGGGGCCAGTGGCTAACCCCGTGGGCCCACCTCCAGAGGCAAGCGGGGAGCCAATGCAGATTGGCGTGACCCACTGCCCCTTGAGCCCTGCAGAAAAGGAAAGACATCGCCTCCTGCACCTATGCTTTTATTGTGGGGCAAATACTCACTTCTCGAGGGAATGCCCAGAAAAAGCTAGTAGGGCGTTAAAGCCGGGAAACGCCAACCACCGGGACAGACAGGGGGCCTCCCGGTGATTACAACATTCCCCACCGAACCCCTCAAGATGCAGACGATGGGGGGCTGGCAACTGTTGGTCCCCATAATGCTCCAATTTAAGCCCACTTCCTCCACGGTCATTCGCACCCTTATTGACTCGGGGGCATCCGGCCTCTTTATGGACCTCGCTTTTGCCCAGCGGTTGGGACTCCCGGTCCAAGAAAGACCAAGAGTTCAGTGGGTGCAGACCATTGATGGGTCCCCCATCTCCTCAGGTCCCGTTATTAAATGTACTCCGCTTTTGCATTGTAGTATTGGAAACCACCAAGAGGAACTGCAATTCGACCTGATTGCCTCCCCTCTATTTCCCGTGGTGCTGGGGTTCCCGTGGCTGGCTTGCCACAACCCCTCCATCGATTGGACTAACCAACGCCTTGAGTTTAACTCCCCCTGTGTCGTGACACGTGCCTCCGCGCCACGCCGGGAATCCTGGGGGCTGCGGAATTTCACAATCGTGATGGTGCCTCTAGACTTCCGGCAGCATACTATGATCTGGAGGGGGTCTTCGATAAACAAGAAGCGGCGATGCTCCCCCCCCCCACAGGCCCTACGATTTCCCGATAGAACTGGTTCCTGGTGCTGAACCCCCGTATGGACGCATCTATAATCTGTCCCTCGGGGAAACAGAGACTCTGCGGTTGTACATCAAAGACAACCTGGAGAAGGGTTTTATCCGGCATTCATCATCTCCGGCTGGAGTGCCCTTATTCTTTGTGCCCAAAAAGGAGGGGGACCTCCGGCCATGCATAGACTACAGGGGACTTAATAGTGTGATGGTGAAAAATTGATACCCCTTGCCCCTGATTCCGGAACTGCTAGGGAAACTGAAGGAGGCCACGATTTTTACAAAACTCAATCTTAGAGGGGCATACAACCTTGTACGAATCCGAGATGGGGACGAGTGGAAGACAGAGTTTCGCACCCGTTTTGGGCACTTTGAGTATCTGGTAATGCCCTACGGATTGGTGAACGCACCGGCCACATTCCAACATTTTATAAATGACATTTTTCAAGACCTTCTCGATGAATTCTTGGTGGTTTATCTGGATGACATCTTGATTTTTTCTTCCTCCATGGCGGACCATGTGAAACACGTCTGGATAGTTCTATCTAGACTTAAGATGCACCGACTATACTGTAAGCTAGAAAAATGCTTGTTTCATGCGACCACTGTCCCGTTTTTGGGATTTGTGATATCTGCTACGGGGATTCGAATGGACCCCAACAAAGTGATGGCCATTCACCGCTGGCCGGCCCCCTCTTCAGTGAAAGCCCTGCAAAGATTTCTAGGTAGTGCAAACTACTACTGCCAGTACATTGACAACTATGCACAAATGACAACCCCTCTGACGCAGTTGCTAAAAAAGGGGGCTACCTACTGTTGGTTGGCCCCTCAACAACAGGCATTAATACAACTCAAGCAAGCGTTTAGTTCTGCCCCCCTACTCCAACACCCGGATGTCACACGGCCCTTTATTGTAGAAGCTGATACCTCGGACCGAGCTATAGGGGCGGTGTTAACACAAACCGTCAAAGGGCAAAAACAACAATTACCCTGCGCTTACTATTCCTGGCAGTTAACCCCAGCGGAAAGGAATTATACAATCTTAGATAAGGAGCTACTGGTGATCAAAGCCGCCTTTGAAACATGGCGCCACTTCTTGGAAGGTGGTCCCCATCCTATTTTGGTCCTAACCGACCACAAGATTCTCACCTATCTCCAGACTGCTCACATCACAAATGGACGACATGCCCGCTGGGCCCTTTTTTTTTTCTCGATTTCATTTTAAGATTCAGTACCGACCAGGGTCAGAAAATACCATGGCCGACGCCTTATCTCGGTGCGAAGAGACCCAGAATACCACCACCCCCTGTGCCCAGCACCTGTTCTGCCTCCATTAGTCTTTGCATCCACCCTCCCTTCGCTTCAAGACTTAGAACTCGAGAGCCGAGCACCCCTCGATAACCCCGGAAACCCTAGGAACGCACTTTGTTATCATAAGGGATTGGTGGTAATTCCCCCCAAATACCGCCCCCCTGTCCTCTGGGCCCACCACGATTCCCCCTTGGCAGGGCATCCTGGTTGCCAGCAAACCCTGACCCTTATTCAGTGGAACTTTTGGTGGCCAGGGATTCAACGCGATGTAAATAAATATGTCCAAGGATGTTCAGTCTGTGCCCAAACCAAGGTTCCACGGCACCTCCCGGTGGGACTGCTGCAATTGACCCCCGCCCCTAAGGGCCCATGGCAGAAGATTGCGATAGATTTTGTCGTGGGATTGCCGAACTCCCAAAACAACACAGCCATTCTGGTTGTAATAGACTATTTTACAAAGATGAGACATTTTATCGCATGTCCAGGACTCCTCACAGCACCCGCTACCACAAGATACCTATTAAAAGAAATCGTCCGCCTTCATGGCCTACCCAGCGAAATTGTCTCCAACCAGGGCCCCCAGTTCGTTTCAAGGTTTTGGAAAGCTATTTGTAACCTTTTGGGAATCAAGGTGCAGTTAACCACCGCCTACCACCCCCAGGCAAACGGGCAGGTAGAGCGTACGAACCAACACATTGAACAGTATCTTAGATGTTTTTGTAATTACCTACAGGATGATTGGGGGGAGCACCTGCCCCTTGCTGAGTTCACATATAACAACGGGCCTAACGCCTCGCTTGGGGATTCACCCTTCTTTGTCTCCTATGGCTTCCATCCAGTCTTAGGGCTGCCTCTGCACCCACTTATATCTGTCCCTGCTGCTGGAGCCTTTGTGCAATGTATCAGACGCATTCAAAAACAAGCCCAACAGTGTCTCCACAAGGCTCGGCAAAGATACAAGGTAATGGCAGACAAACGACGACATCCCGCACCTATCTTCCAGGAGGGGGACCTGGTGTGGGTTCGACGAAAGAATTACCCATCTCTCTGTCCATCCGCCAAGCTGGATGACACTTACATGGGACTCTACCCAATCCACCGACGATTGAATGACGTCACCTATATGTTACGTTTGCCCCCTCATCTTCGAATCCATCCTTTGTTTCACATTTCCTTGCTGAAAAAGGCATCGGCCCCGCTGTACCCCCTGCAACAAGTGACACCGCCCCCGCCAGTGTTACTCCACGGGGTTCCAGAATATGAAGTTCGCGCTATTTTGGATTCCCGTTACCGGGGCTCTCATCTGCAATATCTCATAGATTGGAAGCATTATGGAACTGCAGAACGCTCTTGGGAACCCACTGGGAATCTTCATGCCCCTGATCTCATCCTAGCTTTCCATCGACGCCACCCCTCCTGCCCAGGCGTGCGCACTCTGGTGGGGGGTAGGGAGGACCTTGGACGGGGGGGTACTGTCACGGCGATACGCTGTGACGGGGTGCAGTGACAGGGGATTCAGGGGAGACCACGGAAGAAGATACGCCAGACAGGGGCGGGCCAGAGGCAGGCACAGAGAAAACCAGCCCCGAGCACTCACCATGCCCCAACCACGCTGCAGCAAGACGCGCCCCAGCCAACGCCACAAGTCCCGCCCCCTCTACAAGTAGACCCGCTCCAACCCACAGCTCCAGCCCCGCCCCGACGCAGTGAGCGCCTAGCGGCAGAGCGCGCTCAACAAGGGGCGGGGCCTTGAGCTAAACACACAGGCTAACACCTGGGGGGGAGAACCAGGAAGTGAATAAAAGTGCCGGCGGGGCATCACAACCACGCCGGTAATCGTGAGAGAAGCTGGCCCCTGATCTTCGCTTCTGAGAGCTAAGTCTTTGTGGTGATAGCGGTGTGACAGAGAGTTGAGAGTTTCTTGTGCCTTGCCTTGCTACTCCTTATTCCCCACTATTCCCCTTTGCGAAATTGTTGTGTGTGTGATGCCTCCTTACACCCCCACCCCACTAGATCTTGTCTTATCCGTGGTGTTAAGGTCCCTGGTCCCCCATACCCCTGCGCCTCCTTCATCCTTTAGTGTGCGTGAGCTTCCTGACCCTCTCCGCCCCGGACTTCCCCCCCCTCCTTCCCTCCTCCTCCTCCACCCCGGTCCCCCCCTTGTTGCCCCTTCCACCTGGAGCCCCTCCCCCCCGCCGCACGCTGGTGCCCAGGGTAGAACATGTGGAGAGTACCTGGATTTCTCTCAGATTGTAAACCCTAGGGGCAGGGACTGTGTCTATTTTATTACTTTGTAAAGTGCCAGGTACACTGTTGGCGCTATATAAATGTTTGTTAATAATAATAATAATAATACCTGGATTTCCCCTTCTCTAGCTAGCCTTCCGCTGGCAAATTCTCTCCTCCCCTGTGATGATATGGGTTGCCTTCTGATCGGAGGAAAGCCCACCCAACAACCTGAGGGGACTACTGGTACCCCAGTGTACCCACGGAGAGACGGCCATACATCGGAGTCCCTACCCCAGTTTCCCCCTTTTGTCTCTGTATCCACCCTTGCCCCTCTAGGACCCCCTCCTTACAGTCACGGGCAGGCCAGGGGGGCAGGCCCTACATGGGGCTGGGCGGGGGAGCCTCTTCCCCCTTTCTGCAGCAGGACCAATGGACAGAGAGAGCTGCGCTGCAGGGACAGGGTGATAGAGACCTGCGTCAGCGAATGGATCACATGGAAAGGTCCCTTCAAGCACTACTGGATCAGTGGGCCCAAACAGCAGGAACCCAGCAGGCAATGCATGCACTCCCGCCAGCCCCTGAGGCAGGTAATACCCCCGTCCCCAGCGGGGGTTGGGTGGGGCCAACAGGGGGACCCCTACACAGCCCCTGGAGCAGTGAAGAATGGCACCCACCCCACCCTCCCCTTGCACTGTGGGAATCACCAGCCGCTGATTCGGGGCCAGGAAGGAATTTTTACGGTTAACCCAATCAGGCCTGAATAGAGGTTTTCCATTTTTCGCCTTCCTCGCAGTGCAGGTATCTTACCCCTTAGTTTCTAGGGGTGTTGTTGTGCTCGTTTATTATTGTCGCACTCTTGTAGGGGTCCAGTACTGTGAGTTAGAGTAGTTAGAGGGGGCATAATTAGGAGTCATCTCTTTAAGAGATGGGGAGGCCCACCTGCCAGAAAGCAGGGGATGGCTAGCAGCAGGTCAGTCTCCCTGGGAGGGGTGTCATGCGACGGCGGTAGGGACAAGTATGGTCCCCCATCGGCAGGCATCATTCTCCTTACTCACATTTAAAGGGATCCCCTCACGGCCTGTGGCGCCGCTTGGAGGGGAGACGTGTGATCGTCATTGGGGTGGCATTCGAGGGTACATCGAAGCCACCCCTGGTTCAGGATTTGGGTACTGTTTTGTTAATGTTAAAGTTAAGTACTGGACCCACATCGCACTAGGCGATTTACCCCCACCTTAATTTGTATGTTAATTGTTGAATAAAGAGTGCGGCCGTTTGAAACCCAGCAAATTGACCTGTCTCCTTCGGTGCGTCTGCAAAAGAGATGGCTGAGAGGAGATATGATAGAGGTCTATAAAATCATGAGTGGTGTGGAACCTGTAAACAGGGAATGGTTATTTACCCTCTGAACTAGTATTAAAACTAGGGGACACTCCATGAAACTCACAGGTGGCAGAATAAAAACAAACAAAAGAAAGTATTTTTTCACTCAGCGTACAATTAGGTTGTGGAATTTACTGCCAGAGGAGGTGGTCAAGGCCAGCAGTATAGCTCAGTTTAAAAGAGGTTTGGACAAGTTTCTGAAAGATAGGTCCATTAGCAGCTATTAGCCAGATAGGATTGAGGAACAAAACCCTTTACTGTCGGGAGCCTGGGAATGACCCACAGGGAATGGATAACATGGTGACCTGTTGGGTGCTTCTCCCAGGCCCCTGTGATTGGCCACTGTCCGAGACAGGATGCTGGCCTCGATGGACCATTGGTCTGACCCAGTATGGCACTTCTTATGTTCTTATGTTCTTATATCTGTAAAACCTGGCTGTTCCGCCTGGCTTTTGGCGAGCAAGATGGGGTGTAGGGTGGGATAGGGGAAGGATTTGGTTTGGTGTTATGCCTTCCCTTTTTACTGTATTTTATGGTTTTATTTATTTTATATGTTTTAACATTGTAAGATGCCCCGGGCTGCTTGGAGCAGGAGGGACAGGGTATTGTCACCGGAGGAAGTGGGTTCAGGGAAGGAGGGAAGGGGGGTGCACCTTCAGTCTCCTTACACCCCAAATACCCATGCACACGCCCTGACTCTGTGCTCTGAAAGCTGCAATTGAGGACTTAATGCCCATCAGGATAGGGGTTGGACTGGAAGGCCTCGAAGAGACATGGTCCCTATCATCATAGGGTGCAGCGTAACTGCAGGGGAGCTTTGGCCCTCACACCAAATGTGCTGCTTGTATAACCTACACCAGCAAGGGGAAAGGGAAGGAGATGTGGTATGGGTGGGGAGATCTGGGGAAGGGGGCCCTGAAGCAGAGGGGTCAGGAGTGGGGCTTGAACAGAGGGGGGAGCAGAGCGGAGCCCCAAGGGGGGGAGGAAGGGCTACTATCTCTCTCTGTTTGCTCAGCTTCCACACTCACTGTCACACCATCATTCACAACCAGGGGAAAGTCAGGAGTTCACAAATTAATCCAATGTCAAGCAAGATACACAAACACAAGAACAAGCACTTAGCGCTCTCTCTCGGGGCTGGTTCCTCCACTGCAATCACCAGTGCCGAGTGTTCCTCGGCGCCCGTGTTTATACTGGAAGCCTTGAGGCCCCTCCTGCATACCTGCAGATGCGCAGAGTGTTGCACGGAGGGCGTGGCCACATCGACCATGCCTGATGGCCCCGCACCTGCATCCAACGCATCCAGCACATCCAGTGGGGCTGCAGGAGCAAGCTGCGATGGAGGAAGCGCTTTCGGTGCCTCCGCCAGTGTGAAGATCGGCAGTGTGGCAGCGCATGGCACAGTGGGGGGACAGGCTCAGTGTTGGGGAGAACCTGAAAGTTGCAGGCTCCCCTGAGTGCAACGGAGATGGAAGGGAGTGACAGTACCCCCTGGCCAGGTCCCCGGCCAAGGGCCCATGAAGAACCCGGTTTAGAGGGATGTCTGTGGTGGAAGGCCCAAACAAGACAATGGGCATGGACATCAGCTGCCAGTTCCCACGAGCACTCCTCAGGGCCTAACCCAGGCTCTGGCTGGGCAGGGGCTGAGGGGGTGACCATTGAGAATGCCTTTTTCAAAGGGGACACGTGAAAGGTTGGATGAATACGAAGGTGCGGTGGCAATTGCACAGTATAAGTTACCTCGTTGATTTGGCGAAGGATAGGGTATCAACCAATATAGCAAAAGTCTAATTTAGCAGAAGGACGGGTTCCCGGGTTGCAATGTTGGGGCGCTGGTGTGATGCTTGTCAGCAGCTGTCTTGTAGCGTTGCCAATCCTTGTCAAGTCTCATTTTTGCTATGAGTTGAGCCTCTTGGATTCGTTGAACAAGGGCCCCGACTGCTGGAACACTTGTGGCCAGCAGGTCGGGGGTTCCGATCTGAGGATGGAAGCCATATGACACAAAGAAGGGGGACTCCTCAATGGAGGCATTTGGCGCGTTGCTGAGGGCAAATTCTGCGAGGGGCAACCATGTGTACCAGTCGCCTTGGAGATAACTAGTGTAGCATTGGAGGTATTGCTCTAGGTTTTGATTAATTCATTCAACTTGGCCATTCACTTGTGGGTGGTAGGTGGTTGTTGGTTTCAGTGTTACCTGAAGGGCAGAAAAAAGGGCCTTCCAGAAGCGGGAGATAAATTGGGAGCCTCGATCAGTAATAATTTCAAGCAGCCACCTATGCAATTTCATAACATGCCAGATGAAAGGGAGAGCTGCGTGGGCAGGCAACAAAGTGAGCCAACTTAGTAAAATGGTCCACAATGACGAAGATGATAGAGTATGCCTTCGAGAGGGGAAGCTCATAGGGATGGGTGAACAGAATGCGGTTCGGATGATCGGACGTTTGGTTGTTCGGTTCGAAACCCAAGTTTGGGTTCGATGGTTAGGTTCAGCTGAGTTCGGTTTGGCCGAATTTGGCCGAACATTCAAAAATAGCGCTATCGATACCGAAACGAAACTGAAATCTATTTTTTGGCCCTGAAAAGATCCGAACTCATCCGAACATGACCGAACTGTTCGTTTGTTCGAGAGTTTGGTTCGGACGTTCGGTTCGGATGTCCGAACAGACCAAGTTCGGTCCGAACTCCGAACATCCGAACCGCGTTCACCCATCCCTAGAAGCTTGACAATGAAGTCCAGTCCCACACATTGCCAAGGTCCCTGAGGTAGTGTGGACAGTTGGAGGAGCCCTACGGGGGCTTTTTATGGTATTTTTGTATGAGCACACACGGTGCACTGTTCGACATGATGATGAACATCGTGTGCCAATGACGGCAACCAAAAGGATCGGCGTATCATCTGGTGGGTGCGTTGATAGCCCGAGTGCCTGGCCAAGGGAGCGTCGTGATGGGCCCATAGTATTTGGGCTCTGCAAGGGGGTGGGACTACTATGCATCCTTGTTTCCTCCATAACGGGGTGCGGTGTCACCAGTATGCTGATGATACTCAGCTGTACCTCTCTTTTTCAACTGACCCAGACTCTGCTATCTCGTTGCTATCCCAATGTTTGGAGGCCGTGGCGGAATGGATGCGGCAGAGCAGACTGAAACTCAACCCCAATAAGATGGAGGTGATGTTGGTGGGGAGAGCGAGGGAGGTAGTGGCCCCCCTGATTGGGGGGGTTCGCCCTCCTATAGCTCAGCAGGTCCGGAATCTGGGGGTGATTCTGGACGCAGACCTCCGCCTGGAGCGGCAGGTGGAGGCAGTTGCTAAGACTGCCTTCCACCAGCTATATCTGGTGCGTAGGCTGTGTCCATTCGTCTCTGGCCCGGACCTGGCCTCCCTCATCCATGCCTTCGTCACCTCGAGGCTAGACTACTGTAACGCACTCTACGTGGGGCTTCCCTTGTTCCTGGTTCCGAGGCTGCAGCTAGTGCAGAATGCGGTGGCTCGTCTCCTGATGGGGACGGGCCATCGGGAGCATATTACACCTGTGCTCCGAGCTCTGCACTGGTTGCCAATAGCGTGCTGAGCCAGGTTCAAGGTTTTGGTGTTGATCTATAAAGCCCTTCACGGTCTGGGCCCCTCATACCTCAGGGACCACCTCGCCCTCCGCACCCCAGAGCGGCTCCTTCGGTCTGCCGGGGGTGCCTTCTTGGAGATCCCCCGTGTTAAGCGGGGGACCACAATGGAGAGGGCATTCTCAGTGGCCGTGTTGTGCCTTTGGAACTCCCTTCCAGAGGAAGCTCGCCTGGCCCCCAGCCTGTTGACATTCCGGCTAAGTTGCAAAACCTGGCTGTTCGCCCAGGCCTTTGGGGAGGGTGGGAGGGTGTGGTAAGTTTTTTTTTTAGCCCCCCACCTTATCTATTTATTGTTTATTTATTAGCCCTGTTTGAATTGATTGTATGGTTATTGATGGTTTTAAATGGTTTTATGTATGCTGTGTTTATTGTTGGAAGTCGCCCCTGGCTGCTTGCAGGAGGGGCAGGGTACAAATTTATAAAATAATAATAATAATATATAACCCAACTTCCCAGGTGAGGGCTGGGTCATGGGTACGTGGGTCGTCTTCCTTGCTGGCTTCTTTGAGTTGCTCAAGGTGCACATAGGAGGTGGTGAATACCTTAGCATCAAAAATGGGTCCCGTGTGGTGGGAAGGGTGGAAGCCCCCAGGAGAGCTTGGCTGTAACAGAAGAAGAAGCTACAAGGGAGGATTGCCCTCACCTGGGCCCTATTGTGTCCTCTCCCTCCAGGTACCTTTATTACAAGGGCAGTGCTCTGAGGGCGGTGCCCTCAGGACGGCAGCCGAAGGGCGCCGCCAAAGGGCGAAAACCCATTGGTGGGGACATTAGTGGGGCCGAGGAGGCGGAGGTCCCACGGTATTTCGGATATAACGTTGATGCTGAGTACCAGATCTGCCTCGTTGAAGCATTTACCATCTACCGACTGCTGTTGGAGCCTCTGCTGGGCTCGCTCCCCACTGCTGCTGCTGGATTCGGCCCAGGACATTTTTGCTGCCTACTGGGAACAAAGGGGTGTGCAAGGACAGAGCCACTGTCCACCTAATTACAGCTGGAGAGACTTACCTGTCCTGGGGGAAAGCAGAGACTGTGAGGAGTGGAGGTGGTGCATTCTCCCTACAGGGAGGAAAGTGAATAGAGGGGATGTGGGCGTGAGCCAACAGGCGTGAGCCTAAGGGCAGAAACTAAAGTGTTTTGCCCTTGCTAGCCACCCCTGAAGCTGACCGGGGCTAGGAGTCCCCCCTCGAGGCGAGAGACTGGGAGGAGAGCTGATTCTGATCCCCTCAGTTATTTGCAGTACAGTTTTAGAGTGAATATACGGATGGGAGGACTTCGTCCTTGGTAGCTTTTGTGACACAGTCCTACCCAAGCTTCCCTTTTTTTTGCAACCATCACTCTTTGAAATGACCCGCTAAGGTTTTGGTTACCCAGGGTGGATTTTGAGTGTACATATGCTATTTCATATATGTAGGGGGATAAGGGACTTGTGTGTGCTTTGGGTTGTTGCCCTAGGGTAACTCTCCCCTTTTAGGAGCTGTAGACCAATTTTAGATTTGCTACAAAGTGGTGAAAGCCCCATCTTCCTCCTCATAGTTGAAAAGTATTTTTGAGTTTTATTAGTAACCTTGAGTAGAGACAATAATGGAACTAAGATCTAGAGCTCTTCGAAACTCTCTTTCTCTGGCAGAAGAGATTGCACAGGTAGAACCTGCTTCTTCAGCCTCTACTGCCCCATTCAGCCAGACGAAACTCACACATTTTTTTGGCCCCAATCTTAGGGGTGCCTGTACCTAGGATGGAGGCCAAGGAGACTGTGCATACAGGGTTTGGGGAGGTACTTGTGCAGGAACAGGGCGATACTGGCCTAACTTTGCTGTAATCCAATATGGAGAAATATTTGAATCTTCTCAACCGTAAATTCAATGACTTAAATGCCAGATTGGAAATAGACATAGACACCCAGTTTAAAGAAATGGAAAGTAAATTGGAACAAACTAACGATCTCTTATTTTCAACTAAAGTGTTGATAGGAGGGTTATGGCTAGAGTTTGACTCATGGACTGGGAAGATGGGTGCCCGTAAAGTGGTCGGCCCTATGCAAAGGGAAGTAGCCACACTGATGCAGCCTGCCCCCCAATTCAACCAGAATTCTCTTGACCATGGATCTAGAGTGATAATTGAGGCACAGCCCAAGGTAGAGGGAAAACAGTCCAGGAAACCAACAATAGTCCCCAAGCGATGGATCATACTGCAGGGAGGGGTAAGCAAGTGTATGCTTGCCCCCCAACAGCGAGCGTCACTAGTTGAGGGCTACTGGTAGTAAGGCCCCCCTAAAAAATGGGGACAATTATTATCCTGTTAAGATCTGGCCCCAGGATACTAATAAAAGATGGGCCCCAGCATTAATTTTCCATTTTAATAGGAAGGGAGGCATGGGGGGAGCCGGGCTCAGAAGGAAGAGCTGTTGCCCAGCCACCTTAACTGATTTTCACTCACCTGCTTGACGGGACTCGCTGCGGACGCCGGGGAACGGAGGTGGGACCTGCGCCCAGAGAAAAGAAAAAGACCAGGTCAATTTCACTCCTGCGAGGCGTGGGGAGAGCAGGGCTCGGAAGGCAGAGCTGTTGCCCAGCCACCTTAATTGATTTTCACTCACCTGCTTGACGGGACTCGCTGC
>QEPC01001121.1:64435-92984 GCA_003113815.1 Sphenodon punctatus
CGCAGCCTGGACTCGGGGAGGGTTTTTCTTTTAAAAAACTGTTTGGCTGGGGCTTTAAATTTTTTTACATTGCAGCCATTTAAAAATGGCTGCAATGCAAAAAATCAATGGGGTTTGAATTTCCGAACTTGGTCCGGATTACCGGGCCGAATCCGATAATGCCGGTACGCCCGATACCGGCATTATCGGATACCGGATTCTACCGGTTTCCCACCCCTAGAATTTACATATAATAACAGTCCCAATTCCTCCCTGGGTACCTCACCATTTTTTGTCACCTATGGTTTTCATCCGCCCCTTTGTTTTCCAGAGGCATCTCTCATGTCTGTACCCGCAGCTGGATCATTGGTGAAAATTATACACAGGGCTCAACGAGCTGCCCAACTTCATTTACAGGAAGCACGCCATCATTACAAATTGGCTGCCAAAAAATGACGGCGCCCGGGTCCTCTTTTCGGGTAGGTGACATGGTATGGGTACGTCACCGCAATTATCCCTCTTTACACCCTTCTGCTAAACTGGATGATGCATATATCAGTCCCTTTCCTATTACCCGTAAACTTAATGAAGTCACCTATACAGTGGGTCTTCCGGCCCACATGTGGATACACCCATCCTTTCATGTTTCCCTTTTGAAAAGGGCGCTTGCCCCTGCTTATACCATTCAACAGGATACTCCGCCCCCCCTCTTCTCCCCTCTGGAGGACCCGAATACGAGGTCCGGGTGGTTTTGGACTCTCATATTTCGGGTTCGCGATTGTATTATTTGATTGATTGGAAACATTATGGACCCACTGAATGTTCATGGGAACCGGCCATGAATGTCCATGCACCTCGTCTCGTCCGTGAATTTCGCCTTCGCCATCCCTCTAAACCTGGCCTTCGGACCTTGGGGGGGGGCCTTGGATGGGGGGGATACTTGTCAGGGTGCACGTCGCATGAATCAGGCCAGCAGCATGGGTTCCGTTGCCTAGCAACGGCCCAATGGACGTACATTCCGGAAGAGCTGGGGCGCTGCTGCAGGGGGGCATAGCTATCCTATGCTCCCGGGATGCTCCAGACACCACCCACAGCATGCTGAGCGCGGCGCAGAGCTCAGCGGTGGGTTGGGGCCCTGCCCTGAGCACACTGGCCCAATTAGGGTAAATAGGGTGAGCTGCCTGAAGTTGAATCCTGACAAGATGGAGGTATATAACTTTCCTATAAAAGGAACTGGTGGGTCCTGAAGCCACCGCCAGTAATCATTCATGAGAAACTGGCCCCTTGTTGTCCACAGAGCTTTTTCTTGTCTGATTCTGGTTGTGATTTTGGAACTGAGTGCATGGTCCTTGTGTTTCCCTTCCCTCAGCCCGAGTGAGTTTGGGTGAGTGTGCGTTGTTGTGTCTGTCTGTTTTCCCTATCGGTGTACAAGTAAGGTGGGATTGTGGTGTGTGGGTTACCTCTTCCCCCTCTCCGCATCCTCAGACTCCTCCCTGTACATTACCCTGCAAGTCTTCCCTTTGGAGAGCAAGCCCTATCCTCTACTCGTTCCTTAGCCCTTGAATCCCTTTTGTTATCCCTTCCCCTCCTCCCTGGGATCCTTCCTCCCCCCCCTTTTCCCCTCACTTCCTCCTGCATGGTGCCCTGGGCTCCGTGTACATCCCAGAGTGTCTGACCCCCTTCCCTATATTATCCTTGTCCTCTGGGGCAATTGGCTACCTCTCATTTTGTCCCAATGATGAAAAGGGTTGCCCTCTAAGTAAGGGGGAAAGCCCACATACGAACCTGAGGGACATTATAACCATCGAGAGAGACTTCATCCAGAGAGGTAGCCGCCTCTTGTCCTTATTCCCTTTTCCTTCCCTCTTCCCTCTGTTTGTTCGGATCTCCACTCCCTATCTTCTCCCCTGCAGTGAGGGGTTCCATCCCTTGGCCTGTTCCCTAACATTTCTCCCCCTGTTCCCCCCTTCCCCCGTGACAGTGCCCTACACTTCCAACAAGGAACAGGTTCCTTCTTCCACTCCCTTCTCCCCATAACATCTCCTTTACAGGAAAGAACAGTTGTTTTTAGGTCCGTCTGTTCTATCACAGATTAAAAGTTCCCACCTTTCTTCCATATCAGGCTTTTATGACTCACACTGTGTTCATTAAATTCCAATTGTAAATTCCTACAGGTACTACCTGCCCAAATTTATTTATTTTATTTATTAAAAAAAATTATATCCTGCCCCCTCCTGCCACAGCAGCTGGAGGTGGCGTACAACACAAAAACAACAATATAAAAAATATAATATGAACTCACAAAATTAAATAAAAACAATTTGTCCTCCCCCAACCCAACACCACTCCTCCCCCTACCTGTCTCCCTCACCAAACGCCTGGTGGAACAACCAGGCTTTACACTGATGCTTGAAGGAGGGAAGGTCCTGGGCTATACGAACCTCCACCAGGAGGGAGTTCCACATCCAAGGCATGGCGACCAAGAATGCCCTCTCCAATGTGGCCCCCCGCCAAACCCGGGTGGGGTTTGTTCTGGGCCCACACCTGGTGGCCCTGGAACAAATGTACAGACATGATGCTGGCCCAGGCATGCCAGACCAGGCCTAACTGGGCCAGTGTCATGTTTGTTAACACCCAATAATCTCCAACCTGGCAGTGACCATCTCCAGCCTACAGTGAGCATGCACCGGCAGCAGCTATCATCGACCTGTAGTGAGCATGCACCAGGTGGTGACTGTTTCCAGAAAGTGCACAGGGGTCCGTCCATGAGATACTTTGACAGCTGAGACTGGTCTGTTGATCTAAATCTTTGGGAGCCACAGATATATACGAGAGTTTTGGAACCTACTAGAAACTTTCAAGAAAAAATAGGGCAAAATATTCTGTTTTAAGATTCAGGAGCTAATTCAATCATGAGTTTAAAAGGTGCAAAAGCCTTTACCTTTATCAGAGCACTGAAGCACCCACTTAAAACAGGGCTGAATTTGACCCACAGGCTTTTTGGAAAACCATGACCCCAATAAAACTTATTTAGTATTCAGGAGAAATTTCCCCTTTTCTCTCCTGAACTCTGTGTCCTGTGCTCCTTGAGTGCTTCACATTCTCTTTGTCTGTGACATTGAAATGGTGGTGGCCATGGCAACCCCCTATGATGTCACAGAAACATGGAGTGTTAGGTCATAAATCCTTCAGAGGAAAGAATAAAACTCCACAGTGGCACAATTAACACAAAACCTTAATATGCTTTTGTTTTGGGGGTTAATATTGGAGTCGTTGTTTAGCCAGGATATTAATTTATTTCTTTCTTCTTATCTTTTGATTTATTTTTTTTAATATATTTTTTTTAAGTGTGTGTGGAAAGATTTGCCCCAGGAATTTCCTGTTGGCTGGTGTCCAGGAAGTGGGGAATACCAGCAATAATGTGAACAATGCGAGTTCCTCCTGGGCCTGCTTCGAGTAAGTTTCCAAAATTCCCCTAGTACTTCGCTGAAATATGACAGAACTTTGGAGAGGTTACTGGGCTCTGTACACAGAGGTCTATAGGGAAGCATTTTAGTTTTTCTCCCCACATCCCTCCTCCAGGCTCTCACTTAGAGAAAGCCAACAGGCCAGGCTTCTGAAAGAAACTGTTTGCTACAGCAGAGTGAGAAAACATTGCCCGATTGAGACAATGAGTCTGCCAGGAATACGTACCAGTTGGCATGCACTTCACTTCTCTGTGACATTTAGTTCATAGCTCGCCCTCCACGCCCCAGAGCGGCTCCTGCGGCCTGCCGGGGGTGCCTTCTTGGAGGTCCCCCGTGTTAAGCAGGGGGCCACAATGGAGAGGGCATTCTCGGTGGCCGGGCCGCACCTTTGGAACTCCCTTCTGGAGGAAGCTTGCCTGGCCCCTAGCCTGTTGACATTCCGGCCAAGTTGCAAAACCTGGCTGTTCGCCCAGGCCTTTGGGAGGGAGGGAAGGTAGGGTGAGGGGTTTTAGCTCCCACACCTATTTTTGTTTGTTATATTCATGACTTTAGCCCTGTTTTAATATTTTAATATTTTATTATTATTATTATGAGTGTTTTAAATTGTTTTTATTGTATTTAAAATTGTTGGAAGCTGCCCTGGGCTGCGTTGCAGGAGGGGCGGGGTATAAATTTATTAAATAAATAAAAATTAAATTAAAAATAGCTGATACCCGACTTGTTCAGACCAACTGGACAATTGCCCAGTATCCTGTCTGTGACCATGCAGAAGATGCTTCACATGGCAGTGCCAGGAAACTGTATAATAGGCAGTTAGCTATGCAATTACTTGCCCATAGACAAAGTTCCTCCTTAATGTCTATGGAGGCTGGAAGGAGGGGACACATTTCTCTGAGTCAGGAGCGCAGGGGGTAGTCCCAGCATTCATTTGCCCCCTGTGACCTTCCAGTTGAGGTATCCCAGCTGTTGAACAACACGTTCTGTCTGAGCTGGACAGGGGTGGTATAGTGGGTGTTGTCTGGAGGGTAGAGGCTGTTCTTCCTCATCCTTCTGGATTGTTTTTACTTCACTGGAGTGTGAACCCCTAAGGGTCAGAGGCTGGCTTATGCCCAAAAACCATTATAACATGTTATAAATCCAATTAAAAGTATGGTAGGAAAAGATAGAGGCCTATTTTGGGACTTTGGGTATGCCTGTTGCTTATTTACATCATAAACTGGCGGCTGCAGTTTGTAAGGAGCTTACCACCAGGACCAGGGATATTGAGAGACAAAATTAAATAAGCAAGATAACGTAAGAGCATCTCTCCATATGGGAACTTACCTTCAATGGGCTCTGGAGGTGGATCAGGTGGTGCCCTATTTGTTCACTAGTTTGCCAGTTAGAGGCAAGATTCTTTTATTCCAAGCAAGAGTTAACGCCTTGCCCTCGCAAGTTTTGGAGGGGCGGGTAAGGGGGATTCCCTTCGTAGAAAGATTATGCCCCTTCGATAACACAGCGGTGGAAACTGTGGAACACATTCTACTCAATTGCCATCTTTATGATAAATTGAGAAGGGAGTATTTGCTCCCTTTCCTGGAGGAGTTACCAGGTAGATCTGATTCCACCTTGACTCACTGGCTCTTGGGAGCTAAGAAGGAGCAGATCTGGAGGAATGTTACCTGCTTTTTGTTACAAGCCTCCCAGCTGCACAGGAACTTTCTGGGATTTAAGGGGACATGTGATAGTAGTGAGACAGATAAGTAGGGGGGCAAAGGGAGCTTTAATCTCCCTTGTCCCCAAATTGATGTCATTTTGTTTCTGCCCCCTTGGGATTGAATAGAGCGATTTGCTCTTTTTGGATAAATTTTAATTAGCATTTAATATTGTATTTATGTATTTTGTATTTTACTCTTCTTTAGAGCATACGGGTAATGTGTTAAGGCTTATGGATTCGTTGAAAGTGCCTTATATGATTTTTTGTCAAGTTGTAAAGCATTTTCCCCAGTGTGGTAGAGTGTACTTTGAATTATGGAATTGTGAGGAAGCAATGGCCTACGGCCACACTGAATAAAGCAATTGAAAGTATGGTAGGAGAAAGGAGGCAGTGTGCAGGACTCTCAGCAGGGTTCTTAGGATGCAGGCAGAATTTACTCCAGAGGAAAACAGAGGGCAGAGTTGTCAGAGGAGGGACAGCTCCTTCACCTGCCCCTTTCTAATGTGGCCACACTCTTTTCAAAGCATTGTGATAATAATAATAATAATAATAATAATAATAATAATAATATGAATAGTCTCTTAAGTGCTACATGACCTAAAAGGTGTCATCAGAAAAGCAGGTTGTGGTGGAATTTTCCACAGGACAGAACAGAGAAACTGGATAGAGAGGAAACATGAAAAAAGAGGAAATTTCTTTAAAAACTGATGTTGTGTCTAACCTGATTAGCTAGACGGGATAGATAGGCAAGTTAGAATTTGTGTTAAGTTTACCCTTTTTTCTCTTTCTTTTATGTGTCTTTTGTGCATAAATCTGAATTGCTCTAAAAATCTTGTTCGACTTTACACTCTTACGTAAAAACTTTCTCTTATTGTACAGCCAGTATCTGTGTGCTTACTGAAACTGGGTAAGGTACTAGAAGTCTGGGGTGACTGCTGGTTTAAATACCAAGATGGGCTAACCCATTTATATTTCATGTGACGTAAGAAATCTCCAAGACTTCAGGTAACAGAGGTTGAACATTTGTGGACAAGCCCACTCTGGGGAGACTGGTGGCTGATGTATACTGTAAGTGGGGAAATTGAACTGTGGCTAGTCTGAAGGTGACTTGAAGTGTCAGCCAGATAAAGTGAACTCCAAGAGCCCTAGTTACAACCTCCTAATGACCTGCTGAGGCCACAGGGAAAGACTGACCGAGGGGCAAAGAAGCACCAAACTACTGAAACCATCAGTTTCCACAGCACTCGCCAGCAAAAGGCAGAGTTCCCTCCTTCTGGAAAGCCATGATAACTGGTCTGTGGAACTGGCTGTGGCTATACCTCGCCAGTGCTGCAAGTATCTCTGGGGAAGGAAGGTTCTATGGGATGAGCTAATTAACATATGCTGCCTGCAGCTTCCTCCTACCCATCATGTAGACCTGGTCTTAGGGAGAGGCAGGCGGGGCTGCCACCCTGGGCCTAGGGTTGCCACCTTCAGTCATTTTTTACCTGAGACTTCCATTTTGGCCCATGGGAGTGTCAGGTAAAAAACCACCAAAGGTGGCAACCCTACCTGGCCCCCATTGGAGGTGAGGGCACAGGAACAGGAAGCACCACCCCTGAAAACCTCGTGCTGCCACTCCTAAAGCTCCCAGGCCAGCACTTCCTGTGGGGCACGGCCCTCCCCACTTCCTAGAACTCTGGGTGGAAGGTGGGGTCAGCAGAACCTCCAATTTAGAGAGGGCAGGGACAAAGCCCTGCAGAAATGTCTGCTCAGAAGGTGCCTGCCTAGGAGCCACCCACAAGAGCAGCAGTGCCCCACCCCTACCTGAGCAGCAGTAATGGTAATGAGTCCTACCATTGCCTCTGAGGAGTCCACTAAGGTCCTGCCCCTGCCACTCCTGAGCCTCCTTAAGCCAGCAGTGAAAGTGGGACTTCAGTGGGAGCCTTGAGGGTGCAGGCAGGACTCTGTGTCACTGTTTCTGCCACTGCTAGGTGATGCAACAGCAATCGAATCACAGCAACTAACTGGTGCAGGTTAAAACAAAAAAGAATCTGGGGCCTGCAAGGAATTCAGAGAGTTCCAGCCCAGCTGCTCAACCAACACCGATAGCAAAGCAAGAAAAATAACACAGAGCTCCATAGTAAAGATGGAACAATTCCAAGGGAGTTGGTGGCAACAGCCAGTGCAGACCATAGGCACTGGGCATTTTTAGACACACGTTAAAGTTCCGGATGTTTCAATCTTCTGGGTTTACAAGTCCATAAGTAAGTTCCGGATTCATTTTTCACACACACTGCCCTGAGGCAGTTCCTGGATGCATTCTTCACACAAACACTGTGCTGAGGCAGCCTAAAGTAGCCACAGCTGTAAACATGACAGGCTGCCATGGAAACTAAGTAATCACAGCTACCTAGAGCAAAGCAGTTTACCAGGAAAACTTTTTACACACAAAAGTTCTGGGAGAAGTTTCACACAGAAGATCAAAAATCCGGATGATTAAGTTCTGGATGAGTGATTTAGACACACAGAAAGTTCTGGATGTAACAGCAAACTTCCAGGAGAAATGTGTGTCTAAAAACACCCAATGCCAGGGGCCAAGGGCTGGGGCATGGATAATAGGTGCAGGATGAGGTCCAGGGAGATGTGCAGGAGATTTGTGGCAGGATCGGGGTCTCAAGATTCCAGGACTGATGGCAGGGATCAGCACACAGACCAAGGGGGCAGGCATAGATGAGGCAGGCCTGGCCAAAGCACAACTGGACTGAACAAGCCAAGGCAGGTCTGGGCTGGATGGACAAGGCAGGACAGATGAGATAGCAGACTGGCATGGGGCAGAGTGGGCTCACAGGGCAGTTGTGTAGGGGTCACATCCCACAGAGGATGGGTCCTCATTGAAGCAGATACCAAGCCTCACTCAAGGCAGCTGGCCAAATGCATGGGCAGGGCCTGAAGGACTGGATTCTAGAACAGGGGTCAAAAAGACTGGCATCTAACCATTTCCAGAGCACACAAGGTCCAAGGACTGCAGAGCCAATCCAAGATTCCTGAAGACACGAGGAGAAACAGAAGGTGGAAACAGAGCGACAACAGGAACCAGGAAATGACTGGGAATCAGGAAGTTGACTGATGATCCATTCAGCTGCCTGTGTTTACTGTCTGGCCTTATATACAGGCCAGCAGCCAAACAGGAAGCAGTGGGTGTGGAGCAAGGCTGGGGAGGGGTGTGACCTGACCAGCGCTGGAGGAGATCTTCATTATCATCAAGGCTGGGCTGTGGCCAACATGAGCTGGTGGTGCTGTGGGGTCATCCGCCAGCACCAGAGTCCCCAAGGGTGCTTGTTCAAGGTCAGGTCCTGACAGATGCCCCCCAGACATAGAGCCATCCATAAAGAGGGCAGCAGAATCAAGGGGGAGGGGGGGGAGCTGTGTTCACAATAAAGCTGCTGGTACCACTCTGGTGGTTTCAACGAGTACAGAAACGAGACAGGAAGTAGCAGCAGAAAAGCAGACTCACGGCCCATAAAAGAAAGGTGGAGGCCCCAGGAGCAACACCATCCAAAGACAGGTCCAACTCCTGCAAGAGGGACTGCAGCCAGAGCCTGAATGATGGAATGACAGAACTCTGAGTCATGAGCAGGGACCCGAGTTCACTGCACCAAAAAATCTTAAATTCTGCAACCAGTGAAGCTAAATTCTGCAAATTCACCGCAGGCATTAATATTTGCATAATTAACTTGATTTGCATAACTATGCATGCTGGGAAGCAAATTTGCAACAGGTTTGACATAGAATCACAACTTTGCTAATCAAACACAACTCAAATCCTCTGAAATTTCAGCACCCCAGAATTCCCACCTCATATTAAAACCCCAGACCTCCCTCACCCAAACATAGGGCCTTCAGACCCCACCCACAATTTATCTCCCAGGGGCCTATTTACCCTCGGGTCATGGTCACACCTCCCAGATAGACAGCAGCTGCAGCAGCAGTTTTAGTTTGGGGTCAGGCAACAAGTTTATGCCTGAGCCAGGTGTCACAGGGGTAGGGGAAGAGAGGGAGGGTCCAAGGGAAGAAACAGGGAGAAAGGGGAAGGGGACAGGGGAAATGGGCGGCTTCCTCTGGCAAGAGAGATCTATCGGGGTATAACAATCCCTCAGGGTGTTGTGTGGGCTTCCCCTCCAATTCAGAGGGCAACCCGACTCATCATAGGGAAGAAAGAGAGGAAGCCAATTGTCCCCCAAAGGGGGGAAAAGACACAAAGGGATTTTCCAGCTGCTCAGGGGAATATACAGGAACCCAGACACCGTGAGAGTCAGTGATAAGGGGGAAGGGGGAGGCGGTCCTGGGGAAGGGAGGAAAGAAGGAAGGGTCACAGGGAAGAGGGAGGAGTGAGGGGGGTAGGACTTGCGCTCAGGGGAGGGAGTCTTGTAAGGAGAGAGCGGGGAGGAGCTAGGTTAGGGAGCAAGGAACTAGGGAACCCAAACATCCGGACTTCACTCCAAATACTCAGGAACACAGAAACTAGGACGTAACAGGACAGACACACAAGCAACCTTACCACCAATTCACTCTGTGAGCGGGGAGGGAAACAAAGGAAGCATTCACTCAAACCTCACACTTGATCAAGGATTCAGGCAGGACAGAACACACAAAGCACCAGGGGGCCAGCCTCTCAAGATGATTACTGGCGGCGGTTCCTGGCCCCGCTGGTGTATTATATAGCTGCAGCCCCAAAAGGATTGGCGTGCTCAGGGCAGGATCCCAACCCGCCACTGAGTCTAACACTGCGTGCGGCGTACTTTGTGTCTGGGCGGGGCCCAGATTCTCCTGCAAGCGTGGAGAGGCCCCGCCCCCCAACAGCAGCAAACCCAGCGCTCCCGGCTTCCCTTCTGCTCGGGACGTTGCAGAGCAACAGCACGCCGGCCGCCCCCTACCGCCAGGACAGCGTGAGCCTTGACACCTTTTATTTATTTATTTAGGCACAGGCTCTCACCATGGCCGACATAGAACATAAAACCTGATACAAAAACAAACATATAAGACAGAATAAAGCATAACATCCACATATCAACATATCGAACCAGCGATCCTATTTGGTATCCAGATACATTGAACAAAATTAAACATGAAGTAGTCAAAACATGTTGAGCAAAATAATGGGATCGCATGAGCAAAAAACAAACACAACCCTCAATCAATTTAAGAATAGCATTTAGTTTGGATAACATTTAGTTCAAAAATAGTGTCATAACTTCCTTCCATCTGCCCAAGCTAATCGTACTTGGGTTACAGATCTCTCCCTATTGCAGCTGGGTTTAACCCCAGCCGCGCATCATTCACAATTTGCCTTGCTCTTTTGCAGAGCTTACTTTGGCAGAGCTTGATCCCTGTAAGCTCCCCTTAACCATCTCTCTTCTCTGGGAGGCCAACCAAACATATGATGCAAGAGTCACCACATCCTCTTTACTCTGAAGGGAAAGCAACCACTTATATCCTTGACCTGATCCTATACACAAGGAGTTACAAATAAGCGGTTGCAACCAAACCGCCCTAAGAGCGTCATAATAAGGACAGGTCAGCAAAAAGTGTTCCACCATCTCCACCCCTCCTTGCGGACAGGTACAGACTCGTTTCTCATAAATAACCTTCTTGTACCTCCCTTCGACCACTGCACTCTTAACCATTTGAAATCGGAGTAATGTGTAACTCCTCCGAAGTTTGCGGTTCTGCAGGACATCTAAATAGGGCTCTATCCCCCATACAGTTTTTATTGTGTTCAACCAGGGGGAAACCCTCCAATCCTCAACCCTTGCTAAATCCTCCTGCCTCTCAATGTCCTCCAGCCTAACCCGGATTTCTTCCCTGATCCCCTTCAAGGATTTCCCAGCAAGGTAGGCAAATGAAAAGCCCTGACACCAGAATTTAAAGATCCTGCAGACAACCCCCACTGCAGTGTCACTGCAATTTCAGCATGGCACTGCGAGGATTGACTGATTCTGCACAAATCACTGCAAATTGCAGCAACACAATCAACTCAGGTCCCTGGTCATGACCAGGGTCTTGTACTGGGGCCAAAACACAGAGTTGCAGGTAGGGAGCGAAGCTTTACAGTGTATTGTAGAGACAGCTGCATGCGGCATATGTTGAGCGGAAGCTCAAAGGCCTCAATATACAAATTATGCATGGGTGAGGTGTGAAACACTCCTGTGCACAAACAGAGATGGACAGGGTCCAGCCTCTGCAGGACGGAGGGCCTGGAGGAGCTGCAAAAAAGGGAGCCATAATCCAACTTCCAGCACACACAGGTCCAGCACAGCTGCAGCAGAGACTGGTGGTCAGCACCCCAGGAAAGCAGAGGAGACAACCTGCAGAACATCCAGCACCTTCTCACACTTGATATAAATTTATTAAATAAATAAATTGATGTGTAACTGACACACCTGGGGGAAGAAAGTCAACTTCCTGTCAAGCACCAAGCCAAAAATCTTAGCTTTATCAACAGCAGAAAGGCACACCTGTCCCAGCCACAAATCAGGATTAGGGTGAAGGCCCTATAAATGGCAAAAGTACATGCAGACCATCTTCTTTTGCAAAAACGGAAAGGCATTGTCAGTGGCCCATCAAGACAGATTATTCAGCACTGTCTGCAATCGCTGCTCAATGAACTGCATGCTGGATGACAGGCAGCAGATCTGGAAGTCGTTCACATACAAGCAGTTGTGATTAGCTGGAAGCAGAGAACAAACAATTCCATTAATACACACAGAAAACAAAGTGACACTCAGGACACTGCACTGTAGAATCCTCTCCTTTTGCTCAAAAGGCTGGGAATAGATAGAAGTTAGGTGGACCGGAAATATCTGGTGATGTAAAACATTCCAGATAAAAATGGGCTGATTACCCTGCAACCCAAACCCATACAGGTCTCACAGAATATCATACTTCCAGGAGGTGTCATAGACTTTCTCCAGGTCAAAGAACATGGAGACCAGGAGCTCTCGACAGTCAAACACCTCCTGGATAAAGGTTTCCAGGAGCACTAGATGGCCCAACATGGAGCACTGAAGATGGAAGCCACACTGAGTGTAATGGCGAGCAGACCAGTCCTTTCCAAGAACCAAACCAAGCGGGAATTGACCATGCACTTCAGCACCTTACAGATGCAACATGTCAATGCTATTGGCAAAAAAGTCGAGTTCTGATGATCAGACCCAGGTTTGGGAATAGAAACTGTAATGGCCATGTGCCACAACTCAGGGAATTCCATGTTCTGACAGACCCTATTTTAAGGTCACAACAAGAGGCTAGGAGCAGAAAGGCTGCCTCGGCATCTCATAATGTATACCATCTGACCTGGTGGCTGAGTTGTCAGCTGATCACAATGCGGCATGAAGCTCAAACATGGAGATAGGTTGGCTGAAACCCTCCAGCTGCGAGGAAAGGTGTTGCCTCCGCATAACATTTGATGTCAAGAAAGACAGCTGAGCAGTTGGCCAAACTGAAGCAATGGGGGAAAGTCTCCCCAATGGCAATAACAATGCCAAGCAGGGCAGCCACCTCGTGGCCTGGTGATGCAAGATGGAGACAGAGTGGGAGACGTAAGAACCTTCCAAAACTTATCCCAAACCACATTTGTGCTAGTGGTACTAGAGACCCCTGAGACAAAGCAAATCCAGGATGCCTTATGGCTCTGGGAGTAGATGCAATGAGCTGCAACCCATGCCTGTTTGAAGGCCATAAGGCTGGATTGTATTGGATACTGGAGGAAGATTCCCCAAGCACGTTTCATTGCTCTCTGTGCTACAGCACAGGTAGCAGTCCACCATGACGTCAGAATTTTATTATTTTATTTTATTTATTTATTTATTTATTTATTTAAAATTTATATCCCGCCCCTCCTGCCCACAGGGCAGCCTGGGGCGGCGAACAACATTCAATAATCTTTTTAAAAAACGAAACAATTGAAACAATTTAAAACAATTTAAAATACAATACAATGTGGGCAAACCCCCCACCTCCACCCCTACCCCTCACCAAAAGTCTGACAGAACAGCCAGATCTTACATACACACTGAAACAGCAGGAGAGTGGGAGCCAACCGAGCCTCCTCCAGGAGCGAATTCCACAGCACAGGGATGGCCACCGAAAAAGATCTAACATCAGTGGCCACCCACCTCACCTGGGGAACCTCCAAAAAGGTTCCCACAGATGATCTCAAGGATCGTGCTGGAATTAGCGGAACAGTCATGGACTGGTTTTGTTCATTCCTGGCTGGGAGAACTCACCGGGTGGTCTTGGGGGAGTGTACGTCTTCCCTCTGGGACCTCATGTGTGATCACGGACACATGGGGAGTGAGGCAGTCCTGCAGATAAGCAGGGCCCAGGCCATGAAGGACTTTAAAGGTTAAAACCAGCACCTTGAACCTGTCCCAGTGCTTTATAGGCAGCCAGTGCAGAGCCCAGAGCACTCGTGTCATATGCTCCCTGCGACCCGCCCCCATAAGGAGATGGGCTGCAGCATTCTGCACCAGCTGCAGCCTCCCGACCAGCTTCTCCGGCAGCCCCACGTAGAGCACGTTGCAGTAATCCAGCCTCGAGGTGATGAAGGCACGGATGACAGTGGCAAGGTTGGAGTCTGAGAGATACGGCCGAAGCCGCCGGACAAGATGTAACTGCCGGAATGCACTCCCCGCCACGGCCACAACCTAAGATTCCAGGCTGAGCCATGAATTGAGGAGCACACCCAGACTCTGCACTTGAGAGACCATGGGAGGGCAAACGCCCCCCAACAAGAGGAGATTCAACCACCCCCAGGTTCCCCAAGCCCTTGCCCACCAACATCCCCTCCATCTTGTCAGGATTCAATTGCAGATGGCTCGACCTCATCCAAGCCCCCACAGCTCACAGGCACTGGGAAAATAAGGAGACTGCATGGCCTGGGTCAATGGAAAAGGAGAAGTAGAGCTGAGTGTCATCAGCATACTGATGACACTGCATGCCCTGAAATCCTCTCACGATCTCCCCTAATGGCTGCATATAGATGTTAAACAAGAGGGGGGACAGAATGGCACCCTGCGGGACTCCACACATGAGGTCCCGGAGGGAAGACGTACACTCCCCCAAGACCACCTGGTGAGTTCTCCCAACCAGGAATGAACAAAACCAGTCCATGACTGTTCCGCTAATTCCAGCACGGTCCCGCAGGCGAGTCACCAACACCTCACCTTTGAGAAGCTCCTCTCAAAGAAGAACCAGCAGTAGGGGGTGGGTACTGACTGCGCTCTGGAGTCCCATAAGGGACAAAACTATTTTGAATGCACTTTGGGTGGCTCAGAGCACAGTCCAAGCGCATGTATGGGAAACATGTATGGGAATTTCCCACTGGATCCACTGACGTGCAGGCTCTCTAAGAGCCCTTAGGGCTCAATTTTAAAATGACACCTGGGTGCCAATTGTAGGGGCTCAGATGAGATGTGCTGTGGGTGGCTGTGAGGCAGTCAGGGACCAACGTGCATGCTCAACTCTCAAGAAGTGAACAGCGCGCCATCCTGCTGCCTGACTTTGGAGTAAATTGCGGGGGGAGATTGGGGATGGAATGGGGCTGGGGGAGGGGGTTGGACTGGGAGAGACTGGGGAATGGAGGAGGGGTTGATGGGGTGAGACTGGGAGAGACTGGGGAATGGAGGAGGGTGGATTGGGAGAGACTGGGGAATGGGTTTGGGCTGGGAGAGACTGGGGAGTGAGTGGATGGGGAGAGACTGGGAGAGACTGGGGAATGGGGGAGGGGTGGATAGGGAAAGACTGGGGAATGGGGTGAGGGGTGGATGGGGAGAGACTGGGGAATGGGGGGAGGGGTGGATGGGGAGAGACTGGGGAATGGGGGGAGGGAGGGATGGATGGGGAGAGACTGGGGAATGGGAGAGGGGGATGGACAGGGAGACACTGGGAAACCAGGGCTCAACCATGTTTTGGGGGACAAGTGAAACTCCTCGCCTTGCCTTGCCGCTGCTTTTGTGGTGTGGTAAGGATTGCACATAATATTGCCTTAAGATGGTTTGCTTTGCTTGCTCTGTGTTTGCATGATGACATTTTGTAAATTTGTGGGTCCACTGGTTGTGGCTACTCTTTTTTTAAATGGTCCCTTCGCTGTTTCACTGCTGCTCCCTGCTGCTGGAAAGTAGTTTGCGTGGACAGGCATTTGGCTGCCGGGGATAAGTTGTGGCTGCTGGGGATGCTGGTCTGGATGGGCCTGGTTTGGTGACAGTGCAGCCCTGAAACTGGCCAAACTTTTAGAAAAGGTCTGTTTCTTTGGACAGGCGTTTGACTGCCAGGGAAGGGAAAGGGTGTAGCTACTCGGGATGCTGGTCTGGATGGGCCTGGTTTACTTGCAATACAGGCCTACAACTGTTTTCCTTGTGAAAAGAGGAGAAAGTAGGTAGGAGTATGGCAGAAGAGAAGGCTGGAGACAAGGAAACCCTTTCCCCCTGTTCCCCACTGAACCCATCTCTTCCCCCTTGCTCTTCTCATGCTCCAAAACCAAACCCCTTCCCTCCTACTTCTCAGTTGGGATTTTGGACAGGCTTGGGGAGGGAGATGGACCCACACATGTGGCTGGCACCTGAGCCTGCCCCAGATGTGATGGGAGCTCTGACAGCAGCCCAACTCCCTCACAGCAGGGGAGGGCCTGACCATCAGATCTGCTCCAGGGGTGGGCCCCCCGGTATGACTGCAGTGCTTTCCCACCACAGGGTCGTGCAGGGTTCCAGCCCTTCACAGCTCGTGTGGCTGTACCCATGGTCACATCACTTATCACTTGTCTGTAGCAACTAAATACGTTTGGGGTTAAAATTGCTGCTGCTGGATCATTCAGATTCACATTTCAAAACCCTACTTCTGAGGACTAGAATTAAAGGTCAGGGTGTTGCCAGCCTTTGGATACTGGCAGAAGGGGGCAATTACCAATGATGAGCTAAGAATTCTGTTTATATACTTTACCACATATGTGCTCATGGTAACCACCACAGCAAACGCCTACATTTTCAAAACCATGGAATAAATTTCAAACCATGATATAAAATGGTTTTCTATGGTACTGTTGGAGTTCACTAAACTCTTTCCATACCAATCACTGTATTGTTTCTATAGTAACTAACTAATGCATTGCAAAGGGAATGGGGAGTGGATAGAGGTTAAAAAGTGACAGATAAACAAAGTGGCATGAAGAAAATCCATGATGGGTGGAGCACTGAAAAGTTCTATTGCCAAGGGCCGAGCACATCTTACCCTTGGCTCTGTCACTTGCATGTATTTTGGCCACCCAAAATCAAATGTTGTCTGTGTCTGTGTATTTCTAATGTGCTCAGCCTTACCTAGGCAGATGAATTCACAGCAATGAAGACTTTCTTAATCTATTCATTAAGACAAACAGAAAACTGGGCAAAATTGATCATGAACATTTGTCCTATTAATTTCATGCTGCTTTCACATCTGCTGAAAATTCTCATTTATTTTTTACTAATTTTGATCAGCTTCTAGTTCAAAATTTTTCATTTTCAAAAATTTCCTACTCAAGTACCAAGATTGTTGTTGCTTCCAAGAACAAGAGAGCAAGAGAACAGCACACAGAAAATTAGATAATTTAAGTGTCATTTTCACACACAAAAATTTGAAATGTTGAAATTGACAATTACACGTTCAGAATGAAAAAAATGAATATTGAGAATGTCAACAATGTTTTCATTTCTGACATTTCAATTTTTGTGAACTTTTTAAAAATTATGAAATATCAATGAAATTTGGTGAAGTTTATGGCTTTCAAAACATTTTGTAAAATGTTTTGAAGAAAAGAAAATCTCAAACTAGCTAGCCACCTTTCTATGGACAATTGCAGAAAATTCTACCTAAATCTTAATAAAATGTTATATATTCATGAAGTAAAAAGATCTCCATTAAGGAAATATTAAGGTTACTTAGGGTAATTTCAGACATTATGTGCTCCCGGGTCACCACAGTGGATTCCCAACCATGGCGAGCCAGCTAACCCCCTCTCGTGGTCCAGGACAGTCCTGAACAGACGTGATGAGAGCGGGACCATGGCAAGGAAACGGGTGGATGGACCACGACCTGGGGCAGCGCAACAGATGTTACATCAATTCCAGACCGTGGTTAGAACACCCAGGAGCCACCGGGGTGGGGGAGGGTGGGGCGGGAGGCAGCCATGGCCGACCGAGGGCAAATGAAGCCAAAAGTGCCAAAAGGCAATGCCCACACAAGGGAAACGGGAAGGGATGGGGAGGAGGGAGAAGAGCGGCTGAGACAGCACACACAACAGGGACAGGGAAGCCAAGGACACAGCAGGATACAAACCACACACACACGCCTGGGTGCTAACACACCCAAATGGAAATGGAAGGAAGGGGGGAGCACACCGGGGCACACAGGGAAACATCAACACAGGACAGGGAATGGACAGACACCCAGGAAGGGACACGTACACCGGGCACCACGCACAGCCGGGAGCAGCGGCATGGGGGGGAGGGGGACAGCACCCCGGGAAGGTCAACACACACAGCACCACAGACATGGGGGGTGGGAGCCATGGGCCACGGGAGGGGAGGGGACTGGAGCAGAAACAGGCTGGGACACGGGGAAAAGCACCCAGAACCCCACTGACAGCACAGGCAGCATGGGCCACCCAACAGCAACACAGGCATCCCAAGTCATGGGGGTCCCCACGGGGATAGAGCAGGGTCACAGGGGAGAGCAACCAAACAGAGGAAGGCACCAGAGTGGTCCCAGGCATGTCCATATGGCAAGGAGCCCCCTCGCTGATGCAGAAGCACGGGTGGGGACAGATGCCAGCAGGATACTGCAGGCAGCACATCAGCCCCCCCCCCCGGAGGAATCCAAGAGGCGCTGTCCAGGGGACCCAAGACCTGCACAGTCACGGAGGCACCCAGGGGGTGGGGGGCAGGGCACGGACACAGGTGACCAGGCAGCCATTCAAGGGAGGACTACACCACGGGGGAGAGCTGGGAGAGGTCACAGGCAGCAGGAACCAGTCAAAGGGGGGGGCGGGCATGGAGAGGAACACCACAGGCAGCAAAGGACAGAGGGTGCCCATGGAGGGGGCACAGCGACACAGGCGAGCGGAATGGAGGCAACCGACCCAGCTTGAACAGCTACGAGGCCGGAATGGCAAGGAGTGAGTGGGCAGTGCCCCAAGCCATCAGGGAGGTGCAGGGAGCACACAGTGGGGCTGTCATCCATCACACCTTAGACACAGGGAGCCTCACATCCAGCTGCACGGGGTCACGAAGGAGGCTGGGATGGGTTGGCCTGCCAGATTCACATAGTGGGGCTACTGAAGCATGCCCTGGTGGTAGCCCAAGCGTGCCATGTGGTGGGAAATGAGGTAGTAGGCCTCAAACAGATCCGGGCCGGTCAGCCCCACCTGGACATCAGCATGGATCCACACGTCTGCCAGTGCCACCAGCTCCAGTCAGGTGGGCTCCGACAAGGAATAGTCAGCAGCAGGGGGCCAAGGCATCCGAGCTCCAACAGGCAATAATACGCCGTCCCACGTGACCGCTGGTAGCCACGGGCCCCATGGATGCAGCAGAAGAAGGAAACAGCAAGGGCAGGGCCTCCCTCCTCCAAACAGGTAGTGAAGCCGGACAGGCCACAGATCGAGAGGGCAGACACAGTCTCCACCATGGATCATGCCACATGCGAGCACCTCATCTCCAGAATGCGCCCATTGGGAAAGGGACGGAGGCCTAGCGCCTCCACATGGAGCTGGCACGTGATACCGCTTGCCTCATAGCCGAAGTAGTGAAGGCCAAAGCTCAGACTTGCATAGGCACCAGAGAGAGTATCTGGGCAGCACAGAAGCAGTTGCATGGCCGGGGAATGCCACAGGTCACATGGGGCCATGGTCTCCCGGAAGGTCCAGCTATGGGGGGCGCCAGGCGATCCAGGGTGCGGGAGCCCCANAAGGTCCAGCTATGGGGGGCGCCAGGCGATCCAGGGTGCGGGAGCCCCAGGGCAGCACTGCTGGCCATGGTCCAGTGGGCAGAGGGTCTGAGCAGCAAGGAAAGAGGGGCCCCACGATCCCATGTGGTCTGGGGAGGGAAGCAGGGGAGCTCCAAGGACTCACGATAAGGCCGCTAGCCACAACAAGGCACGGCTAGTGAGCGATGCGTGGGGAGCGGACCCAGCACAGTTGCAGGAACTGAGCACACAGAATGTCCAGCAAGCACAGATAGCAGGGAGGTGATGACAACAGGCAACCAACTGCTGACTGCACTGACAGGTGCATGCAGGGCTGGGCCATGAGCCCCCAGAATGGGACCACAGGTGCACCCAGGGGAGGGGAGCCATCTGAAGTTACACACCAGCCAGCAGGTGAGCGCAACTGGCATGAGGAGCCCAGGGAAGGCTCCACCGGCACAGTTGAGCAACCCCTGGCCAACTGGCGGCCGGGTGAGGGAGGTGAATAAGGGTGTGCTGGGGCCTGCCCCACAGGTGCACGGGTGGGGCACGGAGCTTGGGTGGGCCCGGGACATGGGCAGGAGAGCTGTGCGCCAGACCTCACCATGGACACCCTCCACCATGGACGCGGGTCAGAGGGTTGCATGTTGCCTGTTCCTGGACCTGACTGCGGAGTGGCACCAGCAGCACATCAACCTCCAGTGGCTCGCCATGGAGCTGCTCCACCTGAGCGCCCACATCCGGGAGTGCCTTGCACGGACTGCTGTGGCCGCCCGGCATGCCCATCATGGGCGCAGGCACTCCCTGGCCAGGCTCAGGGCCCTGCGGGCATCTGGGTTGTACCAACGGGCCCTGCGCCTCGCCCAGGGGCACCCCGCTGTCCTCCGAGAGGCAGATGGCTGACAAAACTGGTGCCGGGTGACCATGGGGAGCATGGTAATGCTCTCCATGCCCACACAAAATCAGCTCTGGGTCACGGACTGGGCACAGGAATGGTGGGCCGGGACCCTGGCATGGTGGGACAATTAAGCATGGAGGACACACTTCTGCATGGACAGGTGGTCCCTCATGCAGCTCGCTGAGCTGTTGGCGCCCTGGCTGAAGTGGCTGTGCACCCCCATGCACTCCCCCATACCCATGGTCCAGTATGTAGCTATAATGATCTGGGCACTGGCAACTCCAGATTCCTGCTGGTCTGTGGCGCAGCACTTCGATGTGGGCCTGAGCACCGTCACGGGCATCCTCCGGGACTTCTACGAGGTCATGGAGGGCATGCTACTTGACCAAGTGATCCAGCTGGTGAACCAGGAGGCTGTGGTGGCTGGCTTTGAGGCTGGCAGGTTCCCCAACTGTCTGGGCACTGTGCATCGTACCCACATCAAGATCCTCCAGCCCCCCAATGGGGATGCTGGTGAGTACATCAACAGGCATGGGTACCATTCTTTGCAGCTCCAGGCAGTTGTGGACCACTGGAGCTGGTTCACGGACATCTTGACCGGCCACTCCAGTCACAGCCACGATGCCCAGATCCTTGCCATCTCTCCCCTCTATGCCTGGATGTACCAGGGGGACTTTTCTGACATGGAGATGACCCGGATAGAGGGGGTATTGATGCCCCCCTGCATCCTGGGGGACCTGGCCTATCTGCTCCTGCGCTGGCTCATGAAGGCATACCCAGGACCCGTGTGGAAGCACTGTTCAAGTCCCGGCGATATGCCTCGAGGACCGTGTGTCAGTGGGAGGGGGTAGGAAGGGGAGGAAACACAAGGGTGAGGGTGCCCACACGCTCCGAGGGGGCTCAAATAGCTCTGTTTCGACACTTGAGGCTCCCAGTTGCCCGTCAGGATAGTATGTGGGCCGCTCAGTATGCTTTCGCACCAAGAGCTTCGGCCCCTATCATCATAGGGCACAGAGCAATTCAAAGGGAAAAGGCTCACACATGCATCACATTCAAAAGCCACAAGGGGGAGCACTGGTGAGGTGGAGGTGAAGGGAGCAAGGTTAAGGAACCCTGGGAAGGAGGGAAATGGAACCGGGACTCTCACACTGAGGGGGAAAGGGATAGGGAAATTGACCCAGGAGGGGAGAGGGGCAGAAGCACCCTGGCCCGCAGGCCCTCGCACCCGTTCTTGCTTACCAGGGACAAAAGGGGTGAGGGTCCTATCAACACACAATTGCTCAGGGCTATACACAATCAACAAGGGGGTATACAGGAAGACACAGTACAGGGAGAGGGGAATACAAACGGAAACACGAAAGGCAAGGCAATAGCAACACACGCAAAGGCAAGTACTTAGCTTTCAGGCAAGGGGCCAGTCTCCACAGACACACAAGCTCTGTTCACCGGCACAGAGCTCTGCAAACTACCAGCTTTTAAAGGTCTAGACCCGCCCCCTGCACGCGCCTGCAGGCACTCAGATCGACAAGGAGGGGGGCATGGTCTCATTGTGTGCTCCACAGGCCCCTGCTGAGGTGCGGTTTGCAAAGGGGGCGGAGCCACAGGCGGCGTCGGCGCGATGCTTGGCTGTAGCTGGGGCTGTGGCCCCAGCGGGACGGGGCTTCCTTGCCGCGAAGTGCGTCGGGGTGCGGGGAGGCGAACCCGACTGCTGACACCATGGTCGAGAGGGTCTTCAGTGCCCTAAAGCAGTGCTGGCGGTGCCTTACAGGTTGCCTCGACTTTGCTGTGGAGACCTCAGCCCTCATGATCAGTGCTTGCTGTGTCCTGTATAACATATGTGAGACCGATGGGGCTGCCTTGGTGTTCCTCATGCCCCAGCGGCCACCAGGACCTGTGCTGCTCTATGTGAATGCTGAGAACCCACAGGAATACTGCTATGCCAAGCGGATCTGTGCTGTCCTGGGGAGACATATGGCCACTGAGCCCGGGGCCTGAGCATGCTGGGCCGGCCCTGGGGCCCCTCATGGGCTGCCCCAGGACACCCCTGGTCCCTGGGTCCCCACCCCATCCACACAGGCGGGTCACAGCACCAGTCATTCTGGCACCTATGGGCACCCACAGCCATGTGGGGGCCTCCCCATGGCAGTTCCCACCTGTCATTGACCCACAGCTGATCCGATTCCCTGCCCCCTTCCTGGTACCATGAAGCAGACAATAAAGCTGTTGTAGTTGCAAACCCATGCATTTATTTTCCTTACAGTGCCCCCTGTGCCCTCCCCCCTATCCCTACCTATCCCCTGCTCCCTGGCCGCACCTACCTCCCCTTCCCTTGTTCCCTGCCCCCCGACCCTGCTGCTTCCTGAGCTGCCCCCTTGGCTGACTAGCGGGCACCGTGGAGCTCTGGGAGCTCTCCTCACCCCCACTGTCGGTCTCCCCGACTGTGTCCTGGGCCGCCTCCAGGTCCAGACCACCCTGGGTGGTGGGGATAGGGGGTGGGGGCAGTACCAGCAGTGCCAGAGGGGCCCAGGACAGCTGCTGTCTCCGGAAGCCTGGTGGGACCGGAAGGCGGTTGCACGGGCCCAGAGGCGCTGGAGCCAGTATGCTGCTGAGCAAAGTGGCTGCCATGCTGTAGATACTCATGGTCCCTGCATGTAGCAGCAGTGAGGTGCCTAAGTCCAGGGACCTGTCCATCATTCGTGTGTGCTCAGTGCCCAGCTGCTCAATGGTCTGGTTGAGCTGCTCCACTGCCTCTATCTGCCATGTGTGTTCTCTTCACTCCCGCCTCCATTCCTGGTGCATTTCCACCACCAGCTGCCAGCCCTTGGCCTCTGCATGCTGCAGGGCCCTGTCCGTGGCTGCCTCCATGCAGTCGATGGCAGCTATCGTCCGCTCCCCCTGCTCTGTGCTGATCCAGACTATTTCCTCAGCCAGATTCTCCCTCTGGCACCGTACCCATGTCCTGTGCTCCTGCTGTGCCAGGGGCACGGGCTCGGTTGGGGCGCTGCCTGTTGGCCTGGTGGGGAAATGATTGGTGATGGTTACTCAGGCTTGGTCACATACCACCTGTCCCGGGGTTGTGCTGGAGGTGGCCATGGTGCCCGCCCCCAGCATGTGGGTGGGCATGGTCCTCCCTGTGGGGGACCCCTGTGCCTCTCCCATCCCCCTGTCCTTCCCCGAGCCACAGGGAATGCCATACCCTGGCATGGGGGGGGGTCGGTGCCTCACCTGGCCAGCTGTCCCCTTGGTGCACCCCCATTTGTCGACATCCCCTGCCCTGGTTAATCACCTTGCTGCACCTGCTGCTGCTGCAGCTGTTCCCTGCATTCCCTGTCACCTGGCTGACCCACATGCCGGGGAGGGTGTGCACCTGTTGGGCAATGGAGGGGGGGCATTATCCTTGCACGATCCAGGTCCCCATCCCACCATTGCCGACACTCGCAGGCACCGAGGGCTGGTGCCCCCAGTCAGCTGTGCATGTACCCCCTGTTGTGTGCCTGGATGGGCCCCACTGCACCCCGACCCCCTTACCATGTTCCCTGGTTCCTGGGGGATGCAGGGATGGGCCCGTGCCCTGTGGGGGTCCCCAAGCCCTAGGTGTGCCCCCTATAGCCCATGTGCCCTTCCAGCTGCTTGCATACCCTCTATGTCTGTCTCAGAGTCCTCTGAGGCTGACTCCTCCGTGGGGCTCTGCTCCCCCTAGGTCCACTGGCTGAGTGTGACCAGTGTGCCGGCCTTGGATCCACCTGAGTCAGACCGCAGTGGTGGGGTCCCGGTGCTGCTTCACGAGGGGGGCCTGCTCCTCCTTGAGGTCCTGGGGTGGTCCTCAGGAGGGGCTGGGTCCCCGGGGCCGGTGACTGCATGCGGGACTGCCAGGGGTGGGGGTACATCAGCCCGTTCCCTGCCCTGGACCACGGTGTGCCCTTCTCCCGCGGTTCCTCTGCCACCTCCTCCGCTTCCCCTCTGCCGGTCTCCTCCAGGGGCTCCGGATTCCGGGCCCGTTTCCAGGTCTATGGGTCATGGGGGGGTTAGTTTCCTTGGTCCTTCCAACCCACGACCCACCCCCCTGCCCCCTCCCACTGGGCACACCACTTCATGCCCCTCTGTCGCTGTGTGGGGCCCCCCTCTCTCTCCTTACCCATTTCCGGGGTGCCTCCGTCCCCTGGCCAGTTGTCCCCTCAGGGGTGGCCTGCTCTGGCTGCTGCTGCTGCTGCTCCTCCTCCTCCCCCCGCCTCACTCACCATCTGCTCTCCTCTCCCTTCCATCTTGCTCCATCCCACCACGTTCCCCTGCTGCTGTGTGCCCTTTAAGTCTCCCTCCCCGGTCTGTGTGTTGCTCATTGCCTGGCAGCGACACTGCTTGCTCTCACCACGGCTGGGATCATTCGGTATGATTCCACCCGGTGGTTGGCGTTCAGTTGTTATGTTTGGCGGTTTCCTGGTGGGAATCACTTTCACCATGCTTCCGGGGATGGTCCCATCCCAGCCTCCGGAACCGTGGTTGACTTTGGCCCCTACAGGTGGTTGACCGTGGTGAACATCTGGATGCTGCTGATCAGATATTCACGGCTCTTTGGCTGCGCTGCGGGATTGCCCATAGTTCACTGTGGTTGACCATGGTATCATTATGTCTGAAATTACCCTGAGTATAACTAAAGGCACAATCCTCCATCATTAAATTCAGTGGCAAAACTCCCTTTGATTTTAACAATGGACGACATGCACCTTAGTTAAATACACAAAATCAGGGACTGAAGAAATCAAGGTTGCAAATGCAAGTGTAGTTCTGCATGTACGTGCATTAATACAATGCAGAGCATACAGAACCTGATTCACTTCTGCCTTGCTTGGAGTGTATTCATTTATTTCTGTGGAAAGAGTACTCCAGGTGTAACCCACACAATACCAGACGGGGGGAGCTGTATTTTAGATTATCTTTGCACAATGCAACAGCTGCTTTCAGTAGAAGGCACTGGAAAAATGATGCCCACAAATGAATGATATGATCACATTATTTCTTGAGTCATGCAACAATGCCATACATTGTCCTTCTATAACCTTAGGCACACTTTCAGGACAATTCCTCCATTGTTAAAGTCAATGGGAGTTTTGCTATTGACTTGAGTGGTGAAGGATTGTCCCCATTGTTAGCATCTTGCATTTCTGAATATGGCAGCAAGCATAATGCAAACTAATCTCGTCCAAACAAAACATGTGATGATAGGGAAGGAGGAAACTCAAGAGTTTCAAAGATCAGTTAGATGCTTATCCAAAACCTTGTGGAAAACTCCATTAAGGACATGGTTCTTTCTTCTTCAGGGAATTTCACAGGTTTGATAACAAACTCTTCAGTGACAACAAGCCTATCTCTGCTCAAGAGGAAAAACTGCTACTTCCTTTCACCATCATTGATGGAAACACTGTTCTATTCTATAGTAGCTTCAGGGGACTGCCACAGAGTCATTGGGTGTTTTTAGGTGGATGTGGAGCCTGGTCACCCCTGGATTTGCTCTGGGGATGCAACCCTGCATCTGCCCATTTCCAGCCCTACCTGGGTCCACAGCAGGCAAATTAGCAGTTTTCCCAGGCTATAAGCTGCCTGCGCAGCGCTCCCTGCACCACAGAGTTGCAAACACTTGCCAAATGCTCTAGGCAGGTGCCCATAACTCCATAGTGCTGAATGGGGTACAGGCTGACTAGGCATGGAGCTGCACCATCGTCTGCCCAACAAACAAACAGCAGCTCCACATCCAGCCATTGCCCCAGGTTTGGCCGAACTGCTCCACGTGACGTGCTCTGGGAAGTTCCAGAGTGCCACCGGCACGGATGCCTCACAGCAACTGCAGCCTGCTCCACTTTGAACATCTGGTGGACAGCTTTACACAGATCATCCAAGCCGAGGGTGAAGCAGGCTGGCATGGGTGGGAGCAGAGCTGCTGTCCATTTTTTTACACCCATAGAGTCCCAGAGCTGGAAGAGACCTTAAAAATTATCTAGTCAAGCCCTATCATAGGACCCTCCACACCCTCAAGCTACACAGAAAAATTAATTCAATAAGAAACAGAGACTATTTCAAGAATCTGCCACAAGTAGAGACCAGGACCAACCAGAGCACACCAATAAATAACCATTGTTCCTAAAAACTCTGGGGAAGGTTGTTCCTGGTGAATGAGGTTTCTTAAATCACAGCCTGATTCTGAGATACCTGGGACTAAAAGAAGGGACCTGTGTTCATTGAATTTTTCCTATTGGCACCAATGGGGGAAAAGCAATGAACATGGGTTCCTGGCTAAAATTAATATTCTTTGCAAATAGTGACTTTCACAAGTATTCACATTATATAAACAAAAAACCTATGGTTTTACAAACTTAGTTAAGGCAGATTCATACCAAGCAAACTTTAACAAACCTAGAAATTGTGTGTTAAGGCTCCTGCCTTAACTCCCACACCCTCCCAGAGAGCTTATCTCTCACAAAGCAGCAAGCACTTCTTAAATGCCAGGGACATCTTGACACCTCATCTAACATGAAATATTGGACGAAAGCACATACTTAGCATACTCAATATCTGTTCTATGCAGCCATCTGTGTCTATTAGTGTATGCTCACAGAGAAACATCAGGGTTGCAAGCCAGAGGAATTTGCCCCGGGGAGCTCCATTGAAGTCAATGGAACTCTCAATACAGAACGTTAGCTCTGCCTTAACTAATGGAGCCACTAGTGTGGCTCCATAATTTAATTCTGAAAGACAAAACCTTGTTTCCTTCCACCTTCAGTTTACTTTCTGAATATTAGTTCCATGCCCTCTTATTTAATTTTAGATACTTGAGATAAAAAGCAAATGCCTTTTCCTTGAGAACCTGCATTTGTTTAGCAAGTAGAAGAAATGAATATAAATCTCTCCACCCGCTTGAGATTGCTTTAGCTAAAACATCCACCCAAAATAGAGAATCCAAGAACTTGTATGGTGACCTCAAATGTACTGCTTTCCTCTAACTGGGTGGGCTTATGGGAAACAATGCTGCATATTAAGTGAAACATATCAATTTTGCTTCCCAGAAGCCTTTCATTCTGTTGGAGAGCACTATACTTGGGGTTACTGTAACAGTATCTGAGTTCTCTATTGTTTAGCTGGTGCTACAGCTAAGGCAAAACTCAATGAGGTGAAGAGATTTACTTGCTTCTGTTACTTGCTAGGCTTTTCCTCCAATGTTTAAAAATAGCTTATTTACAATCTAGCACAGCTGAACTAGAAAGGAGAAATGCATATGCAAATTTCATACTAGTAGCAGGAATGAATTTGGGTATTCATTTATTGAAGCAAATTAACAAAACAAAAAAGAGGAAACACAAAAAACATACAAAAGAGTCAACATGACATCTGCTAGACCACTTGGAATAGGCACAGTCAATCAAGGGGCCAGAACTAATACCATGGGAGTTTTGACCAATCACAACCCACTCATAAGCCCCAAACTGGAACCAGTATGGAAATTTTTACCAATTTCATCTGGTTAGAAAGCTGCAACCTTTTCTATCTGATTTAGATTTGGCCACCATTATCTATGCCTTTGTATCCTCAAGGCTAGACTACTGCAATGCACTCTATGTGGGGCTGCCCTTGAAGACTGTTCAGAGGCTGCAGTTGGTGCAGAATGCAACGGTCCACCTTCTGTTGGGGACAGGCTGCCAGGAACACATTACACACTGGTGTGCCAAAGTCTACATTGCCTGCCAACAGTATTCCGGGCACAGTTCAAGGTGCTGGTTTTAACCTATAAAGCCCTTAAATGGCTTGGTCCCCAGGTATCTGAGAGAACGCTTCTTCCCCTATGTACCATTGTGGCCTTTGAGGTCGGCTGGAGGCGCCCTCTTGCAAGTGCCAACAGCCTGTGAAGTTGTTACAATGAGGGTCGACAGAGCAGTTCTCAGTTGCTGCCCCACAATTATGGAACTCCCTCCCCTTGGAGGTCTGCCTAAGCCCGAGCCTGTTCATCTACTGGAGAAGATGTAAGACCTTTTTGTTTGATCAGGAATTTGGCAGGCAGGAATAGGGCTGGCTCGGTTTGGGTAGAAGGGTTTGGGGTAGCAGATTAGTGGGTGGTAGGTGGGGATAAAAGGTGGGTGGTTGGGATGGTGTGGGTTTTATGGGGTTTTAAATGTATTCAACTGGAATTTCTATTTTTAATTATTATAATATTATTATTTATTATTATATTATTTTTATTATTTATTATTTATTCCTGTAAGACGCCATGAGTCCTTGGAGAAGGGCGGGGTAAAAATGTAAGTAAATAAATAAATAAATTTGCATGTGTTTGTGAAAATTGGTAATAGCCCGCTGGCTAACATTGGGTGACTTCAGACGTTACGAGATCACGCTCAACCACAGTGAACCACGCTCAACCCCCACCTGGGGCCAAAGGGCCCTGAACGTCTGAACGGCATGCGCCAGATGTTCATCACGCTCAATACCCACATAGGGTCAGGTTCAACCACACTTCCCGGGCTAGCCGGGGGAAGGTCCCGGGAAGCGTGG
>QEPC01001121.1:98697-113239 GCA_003113815.1 Sphenodon punctatus
ACTGATGGACAACCAGGCTACACCTTTTTGAAAGCTGTAAGAATTCTTGATCCTACCAAAGTCACCTTTTTATCGACCAGGATGGAAGACTTCGCTGAGATCCCTGGATGGAACTCCATTCCATCGGACCAGTTTCAACTTTACATTAACATCCTCGCTTCAAATTATGTGGACAGATACCGACAAGATCCTTCAGGGAAAAAAGACTTGGACAATTTCTAGAAAAGCGCATGGGACAGAGTGCCCAAGCTGGCAGAAGTGGCACTAGCTTCTATAAACTCTGTAACAACTTCTGTCGATGCGGAGCGCAGTTTCAGCACTCATAACCTTATATATACGGACACACGTACAGGAAGACAATCTCAGGCGATCTGTTTTCATGTGTTTTAATGCAAATAAATAAATGTCTTATTTTAATTTTCTGGACTGTAAAATGTGTTAATGCAAATATGTAAATAAAAGTTTTGTTTTAATTATAAAGATGTCAGTACTGCAAATAAATAACTCATTTTTAATTTTACTAGACTTGTTTTGTAACTTCATTGGGTTGCAGAATTTTCAATTTTGGATTGCAGAATTTTGGAAAATATTTTGCAGAAGACTCGGGGCCCTGCCAATAACATTGAGATGAGCTCGGAGCTGTTGGGCAACCACCCATTCAATGACCTTCCCTCCAAAGGAAAGGCTAGAGACAGGTCGATAGCTGGCCAGGAGTCAGCATCCAAAGATGGTTTCTTAAGCAGGTGCCAATGATCCAGAGAAACTCAGCTGAGTTTTCTGAAATTACTGTGGATTTAACCTGGTACAACCAATGGTTTGTCTTTGGCAGGCTAATTTACAAAGATTTCAATTAATATTGATCAGTTACTTCTTTTAAGAGATACCAGGTGACTCTACATGTTATGTTAACCATGGGGGAAATCAGTCACATAGTATTCTGCACATCATCCCAAGGTGGAGTGTGATTATACTGCTACCCTATGGACTCTGACCAAAAAGGGGAGCCTATTTGGTGGCAGCATAAACTGGTGAAGCCCAGAGGTCCTCACTGCAAGACAATCTTGACAGAGGCAGAATGTAGGTGGGGTAAAAATAAATAAATAATAATAATAATCTTCACCACTGGTGAAATTGACAACCACAAGGTCCTTTGCTGAAACTGGTCTGCCACTGCTGAAACTGACATGCCTGGTGAACAAATGTTCATTCCATCACATGTTTTTGGCTGCCCCATAGGTTGCTGCTTACCTGTGTTCCTTCTGTGGCTACCTCAAACATAACGCTTGCCCCCTATGCTAGGCAGCTGGAATAGTGGGTGACAATAGATATGTGTCCACCACAGCTGCTCCCTCGCCCAGGAGTGTGTGGAAGATGGTGGCCACTGCTCTTAGAGTGGGGTCGGGGCACACAATATACATGTGCCTGACTGAGCTGGTTGGCAAGCCCTCCCCCACCTCAACCTCAGTGGGGGAACAGAACAAATGTGTGGCCAGGCAGCCCTTCCCCTACTGTGCCCCCAGTGCTTGGCTCCTCCTGCCATGACAGGCAGCCATAATGGCCAATAATGGGTGGCCAATCATGGGTAGCCATGATCCCCAGTGGGGATAGGGCTGAAAATAGATGTGCTACCTTGCTATGGCCAGCGTTGGTTTTCCTGGACGGCCCTTGGCCCGAGCTGTGGGCCTGGGATCATCCGGGGGACCAGTTCCAGGCCAGCCAACTACCTAGACAAAGGCAGCAGTGGACTCAAATCTGGCATCCTGGAAACAGATGTCTGTATGAGTCTCTAGCCCAGTCAGGCCAGAGCAGGCCAGGGTTGTGTCTGTTATCACCCAGTGATAAGCATTAGAGACACCCACTATTTCTGTGGAATGGTGACAGCTCTTCTGAAAACATGTAGTTCTTTTCCTAACTGAATTAATTTTTAACTCAAAAAAGCACTCTTGATGTGTGAAAAATGCCTACCTTGGATTAGTATTACAATATAAAAACTAGAGGATAATGAACCCCCTGAGACCTCAATGTAGAGTAGCCCTAGAATGAGAACTTGGGAGAGATGATTTAGTAACATGTTGATGATGGGTCAGTGGGGGCCCTTCCTCAGAAGAGCAAGCTTCTCTGTGCTGTTACAGAGGAGGTTATTCAATGAATACCCCGTGGCTTCTCAAAGAGGGTTCTTCAAATTCTTTATTTAGTCACTATTCAGAATCATAATTAATTTACAATAATTCATGGTCCACAAATTTATTGGGGACATTTTATTGTTCATACTCACTGGGTTGGTTAGTTACATAGCTCAGGGGTTTCCAAACCTTTTGAAATAGGACTCTCAGCCTTCAGAATTTCTAATGGGTCACCATGCCCTTGCTGGAGATGACCACAGCCTGCCCATGTTCCTTTCACATTACAACTCTGCTTCAAAGTCTGCACTGACTACTAATAGCTTTCCAGGCACAATTCAAGGTGCTGGTTTTGACTATTAAAGCCCCTAATGGCCTGTGCTCAACTTATCTGAAAGACTGCCTCTCTCACTATGCTCTATCATGATCCCTGCAGTCGGCTAGGAGTGTTCTCTTACAGGCACCATCTGCCAGCCAGGTTTATTTATTTATTTATTACATTTTTATCCCACCTCTCTCTGAAGACTCAGGGTGGCTAGCAACTGTGGGGAATATGGGATAGCAAGGGGGAAAAGGAATGAAGGAGGGGTGCACCCAATACAAGTACACAACCCCCCACTCACAGACACACACTATTAATGGTACAAGAGTCCTCAGTATGGTGTATAGCCGTGTGGTCAATTGTGTGCTGCAAGGCACCTGACCCAGCCACCATTCATCAGTGGGCCTATCGGGGATGTCACACCCTGGGTTATAGTGATCCTACACACACATAGGACCCAGGAGGGGAAGCAAGTGAGGAAGGGGTAGGGACCCCAGGCCCTGGGAACCCCAGAAGGGAGTGGGTGGGATTAGGGCAACCACACACAGGAAGGCAAGGAAGGTCAACAATAAGGAAGACAGAAGCACACACCACTCACACACAATCACTCACCGCACACACCACTCTTCATGGAACACAGAAAGGAAAGGGATTCTAGCAAACTACAGTTTTCCCCAACTACAAATGCACAAAGGGTTGAGAGGATGCTCCAGCTGTCTTTAGGAAGATAGAGTGAGTCAATAGGGAAATCCTGTCAGGATATTGTGAGGAAAACAAATCTTGCAGGGGATAAGGGACTTTTCTATAGTGGAACAGGGAAGACTTGCTCCATCTAGGTGGGCATGGGCAGCCCCACCATTGTGCTCACTTTTGCTAATCTGGAGTTCCAAGCTAGGGTCTTTGTTTGAAATCGGGGAGTGGCCTCCATTTCCTGTGCTCCCATGATTACTGGCAGAGGTTCTTCCCTTATCTAATTCCTGTTCTTTTCAGGTCTCATTCTTTACCTGAGAAGTTTTTCAGTTTCTATGGCTCACCTGGTTCTCACATTCCTCTCTGGCCCTTGTCACTTGGACACCCCGGAATCTGTATTCCTTATGGAGTGATGTTTCACCCAATGGGGGGGGGGTTACCCAAGAGGCTTGTTACCCAACAATTCCCCCCATTGGGGGATAAACTCCTGAGGGGTGACAGCCCCCATGCATTCCTGAGTTAGGGTGAACACGGTAATCCTCCATGCGACTGAGTCTGGCCATTTTCCTCTTCGCCCAACATGTTAAACCTGTCATGCAAAGCACAAGCCCTACTTGGAACACTAGGATCAATACAATCGGGTGGAGCATTAAATTTAAAACCCCGGTTGCCTGAGAACTCCAGCCCAGCAAACTCTCATACCATGCATGTTGGCCCACTGCCTGAATGTCTGCTGTTATTTGGGAGATGGCCTGGTTGTTATGTTGTACTATCAGGGAAGCTGTCTTCCCCAGTGCCTGCACCTTCTGAAGTTCTAAATGGAGGGATGGATGGGATAAGAGGGATCTGAGGAGAGAAAGGCTCATTCCCAGGGACACAGGGTAAATAGAGTTATAAAGAGAGGGGAACAGTTTCATATGCTGCACTGTCCAGACTGGGGTCACATATTTAAAATGACATCCCATCACACTAATAACACCACAAAAACAGCGATTGAATAGTAATACCATGGGATGTATCTCTCTACCTTTGATAATTATATAATCACACATAGTCCTAATGCACACACAGGCCCTACCTACATATACTATGGCGGATTTGTTTTCATTTTCTATACTAAAATCACAAACAGAATCATTACCAGGGTAGGGGGAAAAACAGGGATCATGAACTTCTAAATTATCATCAAAACACACAAAGCCCAATTCATTCCTATGTCTGCATCCCATGATATTCACAGTTTTAAAACTACCTTCCCAAGGAAAAGGTAACTGATTGGTGTTAAGGGAATGCAACACCTTATTGTGACCAATCTGCCACCCCAGCGGGACCACTGGGTACACCACCATTGTTTCTGCTGCGGTGGTGGTTACAATGAACAAATTCAACTGGTTTTGCAGGGGGCTAAAACTTACACTAATGCGCTTCTACCACTGTTGGAGCTCGTTCTCCCCTGTGGTCAATTGGGCCCTAATCAAATTTGTAAGTTCCGTGGGGATATGTCCCATTTTTGCTTGCCAAACCATCCCCATGGTAACACCTTTGGCCAAGGTTTGCACCTGTGTAGAAGCCATAGCCAATGAAACATTGTCCTGCAGTGACAGTATTCCAGAAAGCAAATGCTTCTCATCTGTTTCCAAAATCATTTTCCAGGAAGACAAGATCTTACTGATGGCAACTTGCCCTTCAGCCAACCGTGTAAATGATCCTTCCAGGGGAGTTTTCAGTTTCCCTGTCTCTTTGGTGGCATACAAGACCTTATTCATAAGCACCTCTATGTTGGCGGCGTCTATGAGGAAAGCTCCTGCCCCTAACGGCCCCAACCAATTAGATAACCCACGCTTTGTTCGTCACCACATGGACACCCACTTAGACCACCCATATGGCTAGTCTCAAGGAAGGAGGCACACCTGGGAACAGTCTGTGATAAATTCATACCGGCTAGATCCACCCGCATTTCCTTCAGTGACACCTGAGGATTTAACAAAATCTTTGCTGGTTGATCTAGCTTGAGAACATGAGAGCCCATGACCGGGGAGACTAGTTTCTGAAGAGATTCTGCATGTTCAATCAAGGGATGAATCTCTACAGTGTTTTGGGTCCCATTTCCAAATTCTAATTTATAAACTCCTGCTAAGGTTTCTTCTCCTTTAAAAGACATGTGGCCATAATACCTAAACCGAATGACCGGTTTGAATGTATCACATCTTGTTCCAGTTAGGGGAATGATCCAGTCAGGTGACCCTGATCTATATAACACATTACCCTTAATTTCCCACCCCTGTGGTTCCCAGTTCACCGTAGTCCAAGAAGTCTTCTTCCTGTCAGGGGTGGTGAGGGTAATCAAAAGTTCATCTCCAGGAACCCGGGGGCTTTCTGTTCCTGCTAAAATGGAGATATGGAAGGGAGAGTCAATAGTCCATGTTGCTGCTGTGATGTTTACAATGTCACAAGTTCCCAACTCCCTGTCTTGGAGCACACTGGGGTTGACTGCTCCTAGGAGTGGCTTGCACCACACTTGGTGTCCCAAGTATCTGGGCTTGAACTTGGCAGTTGCTGGAGCATAACAAAAATGAGTTGTCTCCCCGGACTCATGGACTCAATTGGCAGTGTTGCTCCAATCACATCTGACCTGGATGGCACTGGCATAGAAGAGGTATCCACCTTCGGACCCCTGGGGATGGTGGCGGTGAGTATACAGGTTGGGCATCCGACATAAAAACTCTGTTCCTGGCCTGGCAGCTTGGGGAATACAATTCCATACTCTCACCAGGATCATTGGACCTTCTGTAGGGTCGTTCACCTGGGTCAGCTCTGGACTGGCATTTGCGACCCCTAAGACCCATAACGCTAGCAGGATGGCTTCCATTCTGGCTTCCTAGAGCGATACACAAAAGAAAGAGGGGGTTCACACCATGAAGCTAGAGTAACGGGGCAAAGGGGTGTGTGTGTGGAAGAGGTCAGACTCATTCCTTTATGAGACCATTTCCAACCTCCGGCAAAGGGCGGGGGAGGGAAGAGTGCTGGATGGACCTGTGAGGAGAAACAAAACAAAACAAAATGCGGAATAGACGGGGGGGCTCAGTCATTGTCATTTTGTGAGCCCCACCTCCAGGCGGCGGCTCCACTTCCAAGGTGAAACCCACCCCCAGCAGCGCCGCTGCAGGTCCCGGAAAAATGAGGCATCGCCCCCGGGTGACCAGCAGGTGGCGCCACCCGTAGCAACATCTCGGACGTCGGAGTCTGTTGCGGTGCCTGGGAACACACCCCCAACGGCCAGGCACGCCGTGGGAGTACCCACGCCCCTATTGCGGCGCTCAGAGCATCTACAAGGATGCACAGGGGCAGGGCTTCCTCCCTAAAAGCTCAGTGCCGGCTCCTGTCCAAAGCTGGTGATTCGCAGGGACCGGCCCCTTGCGACTGAGCTAAGTGAATGTTTTTTGAGATTGTGAGAGAGTGAGAGCATGTTTGAAGACGGAAGCCACGAGCGTGTCTGTCCCATTCCCCCCAGCCCATGACAAGGAGTGTGAGTGTGAAAAGTGTCTGGTGATTGGTTGTCCTTTCCCCTTCCCCTTTCTGGTTGTATCCTTCCCAGGCAGTGTGCCCCGTTCTCCTCTTCCCCTTCCTGGTTCCCCCCTACCTTCCGTGGCACAGTTCCTTCACGTCTCCCGCTTCCCCCTGGCCCATTACAAGTGTTGGACTGGTTGTGTGGGGCAGGGCTTGGCTTCCCTGAGTTCCCCGGCACCCTATGATGATAGAGACCTGAATCTGTACAGGTTCATAAGGGCCACCACTCTATCCTGATGGGCAGTGGACTCCTCGTATAGCACTCCGAACCAGGGCTCAGCCACAGCAGCGAGTGGGAACCCCGTGAGTGATCCCCCAAAACCCCTGTGCCCCCCTGAGAGAAATCACCAGCCACCTTTGGCCCTGGTGCGGGCCTTTGAACCATGAATATATCTGGGGAAATAAAACAGCTTGTCTTGGCTGTACAATCCTTGACTATGGAGGTTAAGGATCTCCAGACCAAGCAAGGAGAACTGGCCACAGCTATGACCCAACTTCCAGGGGCTGCGGCTGTTTCCGTCCCTCCACCTCCAATGATTGTGGCACCGCTGCCGACACCTCCACCTCCTGCACCAGTAGCAGTGCCTCCCCCAGGGGTTCCCCGTGAACCAAAAGGCCTGTGGATATCTCCATTGTCAGGGGATAGGCGGGCATTTCAGGGGTTTCTGGCTTTGTGCCGTTTAACCTTTACGGTACAGACAGCCACCTATAACACAGATGCGCTTAAAGTAGCCTTCATTCTGGGAAACCTTAGCGGTACAGCCCTGGAGTGGGGTACTAATCTGTTAAAGGGAAATAGCCCTTTGTTATTGCACTATGATAATTTTCTTAAAGAATTTGCCTTTCTTTTTGATCACCCCCACCGAACCCGCAATGCGGAAGCCCTGATCCTGACCCTAAAACAGGGCTGCGGGGAGGTTGCTGGAATACATTACGCGCTTCCAGCAGCTTGCCCTAGAATTACAATGGCCCAATGACGTTTTGAGGGTCATGTTCCTCAAGGGCCTAGGAGAGGAAATTAAGGATCAGCTTGCATTTGTAGCCCTTCCGGACCCTTGGGAGGGGTTGGCCAATTTAACCCTTCAAATAGAGGCGCAACTGGTAGAACGAAAGCGCGAACATCAGCAAGAAGCACGACCTCTTCTTGCTAAGTTACCTTCGCCCCTGGAAACTTCCTCAATGCCAGACCCCGAGTCCATGCAACTCGGGGCTTCCCGGGGCACCTAACTAAGGAGGAACGAGAGCTGCGATGTGCCTCTCATTCCTGCTTTTATTGTGGTGAACCCTCTCAAATTATTGGCACATGCCCGGCATTGCCTCCTCATCGAAGAGAGGTGGGAAACGCCAAGGACCGAGAGAGGCAGGGGTCCTCCCAGTCCTAACCATCCTCCAATCCCTTGTGTCTGGGCCAGCTCCCAATTCCCATTTCGGGATTCCAGTCACCCTGCAGGTAGCTTCACAGCGTTCTCTAGTCGTGTGGGCCCTTCCTGACTCCGGAGCTTCAGGGAACTTTATTGATGTTGGGCTGGTACAGACCCAGTACATCCAAGTCCAGCCGAAGGTCCCCATTGAACTCATGCATTCCATTGATGCCCTTAGTGTCAGGACCCGTTACCACGCATACTAGTCCCCTGCCGTGTACCATAGGGGCTCATTATGAGCAACTGCAGTATGATGTGCTTCATACTCCTTCTTTCCTTGTGGTGCTCGGCATTCCCTGGCTGGAGGCTCATGACCCCTATATTACCTGGTCAAGCAGACAACTTCGTTTTCAGTCCCCGCATTGTGCCCATCATTGTTTGCAGTCGAGACCTACGGTCGGTAGGGTAAATGCAAGTATTTCTGAACCTCAGACAGACACCCTCCCAGCAGAGTATGTAGACTACCAGGATGTATTTAGTAAGCAATGTGCGACCTAGCTGCCACCTCATCAGTCCTACGATTGCCCCATCAACCTCATCCCGGGTAAAGAACCTCCGTTCGGGCGCATCTATGCGTTGGCAGCTCCTGAGCTGCAGACTCTACGCCAATACATCGATGAAAATCTGCAACAAGGCTTCATCCGGCATTCTCACTCCCCAGCTGGGGCCCCGATCTTTTTTGTGCCCAAGAAGGACGGGGGTCTTAGACCCTGTGTGGACTATTGAGGCTTAAATAGCATTACGATTAAAAAACACTACCCACTGCCCTTAATCCCCGAACTGTTAAACCGGCTCCAAGGAGCCTGCATTTTTACCAAGTTGGACCTACGGGGAGCATACAACCTTTTGCGAGTACGCCAAGGGGATGAGAGGAAGACGGATTTCCGCACTTGATATGGACTGTTTGAATATCTAGTGATGCCGTTTGGATTGGCCAATGCTCCAGCCGCCTTCCAACATTTAATAAATGATATTTTTCGGGACATTCTCGATGTGTATCTCATTACCTATTTAGATGACCTCCTGGTGTATTCAACTTCACGGGCACAACATGTAACGTATGTTCGTGAGGTGCTACAGCGTCTTTGAGACAACAAATTATACTGTAAGCTAGAAAAGTGCTTGTTTCATATCACCACCATGGAGTTATTGGGGTTTGTCATCAGCCCCACCAGTATCATGATGAACTCTCGAAAGGTAGAGGCCCTGGTTCGTTGGCTGGTCCCCAAGGCAGTAAAGCCCCTGCAACGCTTCCTTGGAAGCACAAATTATTACCGGCACTACATCCCAAAATACGCAGAGGTTACAACTCCCCTCACCCGACTCCTGAAAAAACACCAACCCTACCAGTGGGGTCCGGAGCAACAATCCAGTTTTGAACGCCTTAAACGAGCTTTCACCACAGCTCCTCTACTTCAACACCCCGACTTCACCAAACAATTCCACGTAGAGGCCGATGCCTCCAGGGCTGCTATCGGGGTGGTACTTTTGCAAGCAGCTCCCGGAACAGACACCCTTCTGCCTTGTGCCTACTATTCTCGGCAGTTGACCCCAGTCGAACGCAACTACATGGTCCTTGATCGAGAACTCCTTGCTATCAAAGCCACTTTTGAAGTATGGCAGCATTATCTAGAAGGTGCCCAGCACTCTGTTATCGTAGTAGCGGATCATAAAAACCTAACATTTCTGCAGACAGTGCAAATGCCAATGCCCGCCACGCGCGCTGGGCGCTGTTCTTCGCCCGGTTTGTTTTTCTAATTTGGTATCGACCTGGCAAGCAAAATATTTTAGCCGATGCTCTTTCTCGATACAATGAAGACCAACCCCCCTTAGGATCCCCGAAAGGCCCCATCCTCAAACCTAAAAGTTTTGCAGCAACCTTTTTAACCCTCGACAAGCTCCGACAAGCAGGGGACAAAGAAATACTCCCTGAAGAGGCTCAAGAATATACTCAGCAGGATGGGCCGTTCCTCCAACAAGGGCGTGTAGTAGTTTCCCCATCTTGTCGGTCTCAGATTTTGTGGGCACACCACGAGGCCCCCACAGCAGGACACCCTGGAATAGAATGGACACAACAACTTATCCAATGATCCTTTTGGTGGCCCTCGCTTGCTCAAGACGTACGTCAGCATGTCTCCAGCTGTGAGACCTGTGCACAAACCAAGGTACCCTGACAAGCCCCAGTGGGATTACTACAGCTCGGTCCCCCACCATAAGGTCCCTGGCAACGAGTGGGCTTAGACTTTGCAGTAGAGCTTCCTTCATCCCGTCAGTATACTACGGTTCTCGTTGTGGTAGACCACTTCACCAAAATGGCCCACTTCATCGCGTGCAAGGGCCTGCCCTCAGTCAAACATACGGCATTGTCATTTATTTGACATGTGATCAAGCTTCATGGATGTCCCTGAGAGATCATCAGTTATTGTGGAACACAATTTGTAGCATGCTTCTGGAAGGCACTGTTTCAACCTCTTCAAGTAACCCTTAAACCCAGCACCACTTATCACCCCCAGGCCAATGGGCAGGTGGAACGGGTCAACCAAAACTTGATGCAGTACCTTCGCTGCTACATCAACTATCTGCAGGATGACTGGCATACCTGGCTTTCTTTAGCTGAATTCACGTATAATAACGCCCCTAACACATCTCTTGGTACTTCTCCGTTCTATGTGTCTTATGGATTCCACCCTCACCTTGGCACCATTGAAACTCCCTCTGTTAAAGTTCCTGCGGCAGGTGCAATGGCACAGCAAATACACGAAGGCCAAACCATTGGTAGGCGAGTGTTACAGGAAGCTTGCCAGCAGTATAAGCTACAAGCTGATAAACACCGGCGAGACGCACCCCCCCTATCAACCCGGCAACCTGGTCTGGATTGACCACCAGCGATACCCATTGAAGCACCCCTCCTCCAAATTAGATGTCCTATTCTATTTCTCGCCGTGTAAATGACGTTACATATACGGTACAATTACCCCCTCATCTACGCATTCATTCCATGTTCCACATTTCCCTATTAAAAAAGGTCAATACGACACCTCGCTCTGCCTCCACCTCAGCCCCTGGTCCCGTTGCCGTTTCGGCCGCCGGCCCTGAATTTGAAGTACAAGTGATCCTCGATGCTAAGATGGTCCCTGAAGGTGGTGGGGAGGGTACGTAATAATGGCTATTGGCTGGCTACTACCACATTACAGAGAAAACTGGGTAGTCACTCCAGCCAGCCGAGCCGGTGGTGGAAACAAATACTCTCTTTATCTCCAGCCAGTCGAGCCTGCCGCCACTGAATTATTATTTTTTAAGTTAAATAGAACAACCGGGATTTGAACACACAGAATGTCAGCTAAGAATTGTATCACAAGCAGGAACCTTAACAGCTATGCTATTTACATAGATACTCTCTGGCAGCATTGCTTAAGTCGTGAGCTTAAGTGGCGAGTTTAAAGTGACACAGGTCACGTTTAACTGCAAACATGACTTTTGGACAAAAAACTTTTCTTTGCAGATCTTTACATAAAAAAACAATTTGAAAAATAATAAAAACACCGTTCCTTCAACTCCCAACAAGAATATGTTGTACATGCATGTAGGTATTGAGAAGAATGAGCGGTTACTGCGGTACAGAGAGACACACACAGACAGCAGCACAGCACCAGCAGCAGTCAATGACAGCATGACAGCGTCACAGCACAGCGCTGCAGTGGCAGCACAAAATAGTCATACTCCCTTTGCGGAACCACGATAAGCGCTCATGGCTGTGTCTCATATATTAAATTGGCGGAACGCGGGAAAAGACCAATGATTTTATACGGCAACGGTAACAATCAAGAAATCGGCGAAACACATACATGCCGCTTCTGCGAATTCTTGTAGCGAAAGAAACGCAGAATCGGGAAGTACTGTGCAGAATTCTGTGAGGCGCAACATGGGATGCCGAGGTTTAGGAATGGAATTGCGGTGCGGTAATAGCTGCTGCCGCATCAGCCCTAGCTAGCAGTGGTCTTAGTGCCCTGAGGTTTTCAGCTGTGACAAATTCTGAGTTCTTCAGAAATTCATGTGATTGTAGTTCCCCTCTCTGACCCTGAGGTTTTGTAAATAGGGTGTTGACAACCCTGAAGAGAGATTATCTTCCCCTTTGACTGATGTGTTGGTGTATGCATTTATGTGTGCAAGCTTGATATTGAGTATGTCTGCAGGAAATGGAGGATGTATTCCTGCTTTATGTGAATATAGGGGTGTGCCCTCCTGTGTGGGATGAAATTGTGTGAGCGCATGGCAGGCGTGATGGATGTTTTGTATGAGGCTTGTGTGTGTGAGGAGCTCCCTGTGGGTGTGCCTGTGGGACTGCAGAGGGGTGTGTGTGTGTGGGTGTGTACTTGAGGATTTTTGCTTGATGGTTTTGGGAGGGGCAGAGTTGCTGAAGTCTGACTTTTGATGTTACTGCTGTAACCAGGGGACCTTGGCCCTAGTAAATAGAGGGGTGAGTTTCAGCAAAGAACAGAAAGACACCCCTGCTCCATATGGCCTGATAGTAGAAGGGGAGGAGCACGAGTTTCCGCTCCCAGATTTGAATACAATAGACTAGTCAGTACAGTGGAAAAAGAATCATGAGGAGGCTGTAAAACAGGGGTTCACTGTGTGGTATGCAGATGGGTCTTCTTTTTATCAACAGGGGGAGCCTAAAACTGGATGGGCAGCTGTGCGGGTGTTAGTTGGAAGGGTATTGCAAGGAAATGGGGTGTGTGGCCCCACATGAAGACAGATGTGGCACAATGGTGTGATAATTGTATAACATGTGCCATGGCAAACGCAGATCCCCAGGCTGTCAAGGTCCCAATCCAGGATCCAAAAAAACTACATGTCCCCCCCCCCCAAAAAAAAAACCCCAATGGCAATATGAACAGAGGTTTAGGGAGCAGAGGGTGCAGAAAGCGAATGTTTAACCATCTGGCCCAGCCCTGGGATGGCTCTTCAGTTAATCCAGTCTGGAGGTTAGCAGCCCGCATCAGTAGCCTCATTGCTGGACACACGTTCAGGTTTAGGTTTCGTTATAATGAGTCTGGAGGCCCCTATGGGTCCCTCTTGGGGGTGGCTAAGTGGCACACAACGGGAGCACCCGTAGAAAAGTTTGTGATAAAACTCTACAGGGAAGGTTCCTCCAGATGGGAGGTGTACATGAGGGAAGAGCCACATGTGATTCAGTTTTGGGCCGGGTTGGTTAGAATCCATGGTCCGCCAGGGCACAGATTCCCAGTACTTCACAGCAATAGTCCTCCCACCCCCAAATCCAGAGGGAGCTGTGGGAGTTCAATCTGTTCATCAGATATGTGAGTGTGTCATGGGGGCACAGGGGTTTGGGGGATCACTCACGGGGTTCCCACTCGCTGCTGTGGCTGAGCCCTGGTTCGGAGTACTATATGAGGAGTCCACTGCCCGTCAGGATAGAGTGGTGGCCCTTATGAACCTGTACAGATTCAGGCCTCTATCATTATAGGGTGCCGGGGAACTCAGGGAAGCCAAGCCTTGCCCCACACAACCAATCTCACACTTGTAATGGACCGGGGGGAAGCGGGAGACATGAAGGAACTGTGCCATGGAAGGTAGGGGGGAACCAGGAAGGGGAAGAGGAGAATGGGGCACACTGCCTGGGAAGGATACAACCAGGAAGGGGAAAGGACAACCACTCACCAGACACTCTCCACACTCACACTCCTTGCCACGGGCTGGGGGGAATGGGACAGACACGCTCAGGGTTTCTGTCTTCAAACACGTTCTCACTCTCTCACAATCTCAAAAAAGGTTCACTTAGCTCAATCGCAAGGGGCCAGTCCCTGCGAATCACCAGCGCTGGACAGGAGCCGGCGCTGAGCTTTTAGGGAAGAAGTCCCACCCCTCTGCGTGCTCATAGATGCTCCGAGCACCGCAATAGGAGCGGGGGTACTCCCACAGCATGCCTGGATGTCTGGGGCATGGTCCCAGGTGCCGCAACAGACTCTGACATTCCAGACATTGCTACGGGGGGTGCCACCTGCTGGTCACCCAGGGGTGATGCCTCACTCTTCCGGGACCTGCAGCGGGACTGCTGGGGGGCCTCACCTCAGAAGTGGAACCAGCGCCTGGAGGCGGGGCTCACAATACCCCCCCCCCTCGAGGCCGCTGGCCAAGGGCCCATGAAGGACCTGGTTTCAAGGGATGCTGGAGGTGGAAGGCCCGGGTCAAACGAGGTGCTAAAACACTATTGGCTGGTTCCCAAGAGCGTTCCTCTGGGCCCCGCCAATCAATAAGGTAGTAATTTGAATGAAACATTTGATCATCTTGGAAGAGAGCAGTATCAGATGATCTCCAACGTTTGTTAGTTTTGCTTACTCCCTTTTGTGCGCTAAAAGAGAGGCTCAGAGGACTAGTCTTTGGATTCGATGCTAAAC
>QEPC01001126.1:5302-26426 GCA_003113815.1 Sphenodon punctatus
CCAGTGTCTAGGGATGGGGGAATCACTAACAATCAGCTGGATAATGGAGTTATGGACTAAGCAGCAAGAACTATGGTTTGTTTACTCACCAAGAATGCACCTGGTGCTAGTACAATAGCAGACAGTTCCCACCCCAGCAAATTAACAATGTGAAGGATACAGACTCACAGTAAACAGGACATATAGGGAAATCCAGGAGAGTGATGAGGCATAACCTTTTCCTTATGAACTCACAACTTTTAGACATTCCAGTAACTAACTCAAGACATGGCTACTAAAATAATTCTCTCTCTCTCCTGGGGAGGCAGGCCGTGCTTGCTGGGCTTAGCTCCTCCAATCCGCTTAAAGGCAGGATTCAAGTCTTTGAGTGGCCGCCTCACCTAGGGGAGAAGCTAAGCCTGGCTTGGCTCCCAGATCTGTTTCTTCCTGCCTCCACTTAGGCTAGCAGGGTAGGGCTGTTTCTCCACAGCTCTGGAGAACTAGGTTTCTTTTCTGATTTTTGCTTTCTTTCTATCCCCAGTGGTCGGGAGCCTAGGGAGGGACACTCGGTCCCTAGTTCTCCACACAGGGGGCTTTTTCATTGGCCCGAGAAGCACGCTCCCTCACCCTGGAACTCACCCCTTTTTAGGAGGGCCGCACGGGGCTTGAGGCAGGGCTGTTTGGGCTGCCGTGGTCTCTCCCTCAGATGGCTGTGAGGGGAGAAGACGCAGGGGTGTCCCCTGCGGGATCCGAGCTGTCTCGGGGATGAGGGGCTAGCCCTTCAGTTCCAGGATCCTGCCCCCAGCTCCTCTGTGGAGCTTGAGGGGCAGCCGGCAGCGTGGCCATGTCCAGAATCCCCGGGACGGGACAGGGAGAGGAGGTCTTCAGCAATCCCTGTTTGGATGCCCTTACTCCTCCAAACCAACACTCCTGGCATCGGAGTCGGGCCGATTTCCCGGTCCTCCAGCTGCCGCTCCGCAACAGCTCTTAGCCACTCTAGGTGCTGAGCCCGCCGCCTCTATAAAAGGATAGGCACCGGCTTTCCTGCTCCTTTGCAGAGAGCAGCGCCTCCCCCACTGTCGTGCCCACTCCAGGTGCAAGACCTGTTCACGGAGCACAAAGAGAAGCTCCTCTCGCCGAGGAAGGGGCACTTACTCCCCGGGGTGGGAAGAATTTGCCTCAGTCCCCTCAGGACTACGAGGGAGCACCTCTCCCCCTTCAGTTCCCGCAGGACAGCCAGGGAATTGCAAAGTGCCCCCCGCCATAGCCCTAGTGCAGGGGCTGGGACAACAGTTGCTCGCTAGAGCGACTCAGGGCATCCACCAGCTTTTGGGGGGCGGCCTATATGTTCCCTCCACCCAAGCACCATTCCCTCAGTGGTTGGGACAGGGGAGGAGTTGGGCTGTGGGGTCTCCTAGATCAGTCTCCCCAGAGCCCCTGCAGGTTTCCCTGGCCGATGCCGGGTTGAAGGCACGTGCTGCCCCAGAGGGGGAGAACAAGGCTCTAACGGAGCCCAACGAGGCAGGGGAGTTTTCAGGCAAAGAAGAACCGGACCCTGCGCCTAAAGCGAAGGCTAGGATTTTCCAGCCAGACTTGTTTGACTGGCTGGTGTCAAGAGTGGCCTCCAGGATAGGACTCTCCCTGCCTCCCTCGCCTCCTCCCCCTCAAGCAGAGGCCTTGGGGGGTTCCCTTCTCCCTCTCTCCTCACTGTATTTAAATTTGCTGAATGTGGAGCGGGCTCAGCCAGCCAAGGGTACCCACTCGCTGGGCCAGGCATCTTTACTCTCTCCCCGAAGGAGCTTTCTCAGGGTAGATGTAGGGGCCTGGGAAGGATGACAAAAGCCTCGGTGCTACGCACTGAGGGGGAGGGCTCCCACAAAGATTGATTCAAAGCAGGGTCCCTCGCCTCACAACTCCCCACTCTTGCACGAGGCTTGAGGGGTCCCAACAGGTGCTGGTCTCCTGTGGTAATGGAGAGTGGGGGACAATCCCCCCCAGGGGATCCTTGCCACCTCAGAAAAACTCCAATAAGTAGTGGGATGAGGGGGCTATCCCTTCTTCCTCTAGGGCCCAGGATCCTGCCCGCGGTTCCCCAGTGGAATGCGCAGGGCGCCCGGCACTACAGCCCGTCCCCGCCTCAGAGGAACATGTCCGCCATCTTGAGAGGAGCCCCGGCCAAGCGGAGACCTAAGTAATGGGGAGCCAGTTCCCCTTGTCCCGTGTTGTTCCCAGCAGGGCTCCAAGCCAGTGGGAAGTCCCGCTCCCAGTCTCGAGCTTTGGCAGCGGTGCAAGAAGGGGGCGGGGTAGTTCCTGCCGCCATAGAAAGCTGTGCGAACGCAGTTAGTGTTCTTACAGCCACCAGAGCCATCATGTGGGCGCTGCGCAGGGAAGCGGAGGAGACACCACCGTTGTTCTTCCACTAGCAGCATCTCCTCCTCCAGCTTAGGCTGCTTCTGTCATGGAGCATCTCACAGGCCCCGCAAAAAGCGGGACAGGAGATGGGACAGGGGCTCCTCCTCAGACTTTGAGAGCCCCAGCAGAGCTGCCTTTCAAAGGCCCTTTTCACAGACACTCTAACACTGATAAAATGGGTGTTACATTTTATTATACATGTTGCAGGGCTGCAGGTGTGCTCTATCGGTGCCCTGCAACATGTATAATAAAATGGAACACCCATTTTATCAGTGTTCGAGTGACTGTGATTTTTCAGCCCCTCAGATCCCTGAGGGAAATCCCTGCCATGGGCATCTGCCTCATTCAGGATCAGACCCCAAAAGGGTTTCCCCTCTGGTGTTACAGTGGTTAGGCCACCAGCTGGTAACCAAAGGAGCCCAGAGTGTCTCTCGCCTCTTAGGTAGCTCAACAGCCATTCAAGAGAGCTCCTCAGTCTCTGTCATAGAGGTTGGAGAGCAGGGGGAATCCTGTGCCCACTCACCAGCTTCTAAGAGGTTTTTTTCCTCCTGACCCCTTGGAGGTTAGCACAGGGAGGTATCCGTGACACCCCATGATTTGAGAACATATGCTTGGGTACCCAAGAACACTGCTTGGGTACGGAGCAGCAAGACCTGCCTGCCTCCACAGGAGAGAAAGGAAAATTTGGTTTTTCCAGTGTGGAGCAGACCAGCCAAACCCAAAGCAACAGCCAAACATGGCGCTGCTGCCCTTCTGTTGGGCAGACCCACGGTGCAGCTCCATGTCCATCTGTCCATTGGCCCATTCAACACCATGGAGTTGTGGGCCGCAGCCTAGAGCATCAGGTGAGCCCCTGCAACTCTATGGTACCGGGTGGGGAGGGAAGGGGATGGGCTCATAGGCAGCCCGGGGACACTGCCGGTCCGTCTGATGCAGACCCAGTGGAGCTGGTAACGGGCGGCTACGGGAGTGGGCCCTTGGAGCAGCCCCTGGCTCACTGTCGGTTTAAAAACACCCATAATGATCACGGAACCGAGGTCACTAGCCTCATGCTGAGAAGTGTTCACATGAACAGTTACTTTAAAATACAAACTAAAGAGGAGTATGTACTCCTGATACTTTCCTTCCTACTTCTAAATAACGCCGGTTTAGCACTCGGTGCAAGTATTTCAGGAGTAAAACAAGTATGGCCCAACTATATTGAATTAACTGTTCGTCAGAACATGGCCCTAGTGGGGAGCATCTGTGTGTTGAGGAGAGGGCTCGCTCCTGCTGATTTTAGCTTTTTATTAAAAAAACCTGTTAGCTGAAAATCTAAACTTTAACCAAATATGACCTGAAAGTGTGCCTAGAAATGTTGGTCATTGCTCTCAATCTCTAATAGGTTTTTACATGCAAATTAAATAATGATATTCAAACAGAATGAAAGATAACCCACAATATTCCCACTACAACTGGTCTCAATGCCTGAGTGAAAGTAATTGCTGATAATAGCTCTGTCCATTAGCAGCTATTAGCCAGACAGGATCAGGGAACCTGACGGGAGCTGGGGGAAAACAACAGGGAATGGATCCCCCATGGTGACCTGTTGGGGGCTTCTCCCAAGCCACCGTGATTGGCCGCTGTCGGAGACAGGATGCTGGGCTAGATGGACCATTGGTCTGACTCAGTATGCCACTTCTTATGTTCTCAATGCACGGCCACTAAGACTCCATGCTTCGGAATACCATAAATATAAAGAAATATTATGGAGAAATTAAAGGTACCGCTATTGGATTGAGATCTTTAAAAAAACAAACCAAGGAGGGAGCTGGTCACTGAAGTCTACTCTGAGGAGGATGGAATACAGGACACACTCGATACACAGAAACTGTATGACGCAGTATACACAGACACTGCTGGCACCATTTTGGAGAAGGGTCAGGCATGCACAGAACAGCCCCGCCGGCCATTTTGTGTAGGTGCAGCGATATTTATTTATTTATTAAAAAGAAAGAAAGAAAATGAACAGGTCGTTTGCAGAACCCCCTGAAAACTAAGGGGTGCTTGTAAATGGAAATGAAAACCAAACCAAATGGTGTGCCTTCTGCACACTGCTAGTAAAGAACGGGTCCAAGAGGCACAAGCCAGACTGGGGTTTTGATGCGAACCAAGGGATTTCCAGCACCATGGCGGGTGAGACCCCAGTCAAACTGTGCTGCTTCCTGCCCGTTCATTGCTGTGAGACATGGATGTGATAAACCAGGTTGGCAACATGGAAAGACTGATTGCTTTCGATTTCAATTTTTACTTTCGCTCTCCATTTTTACTATAGTCGCTTAATAAAGTATGTGATTTGCTCAATAAACTCAGGGTTCTGTGCAGAGCACAAGGTTATTTCCAGCCGCCAAGTACTGGCAGGTATAAACCCAGGTATGAACCTCCATGATTGGGCAAGAATAGCAGTCACTGGACCACTTCCCAGAGTCATAATAGCCCAAAAGAAAGGAACAGCTGGGGTAGCTTCTTTTTTCCATGGTTCGCCATGACTGAGAGTCATGACAGGGGGTGAGAAGGGGGGTTGGTTGGTGGAGCGTGCCAGGGAAGAACACTTGCCCGTATACTAGGCTTGTCACACTAAACCTGTGAGTGGGGGCTACTCAAACACACAAGAAATACATGCAGGGACCTGCCCATAATTAGAGTGGGGGCTGCAGACTGAACCCAGACTCCAGGGGTCTATCGACTCATTTGCTAACACCCTAGGACTAATTTGTTGCACCATAACTCCCCTCCTTCAAGCTGCCTCTCTCACCTCTAAGGAACAGAGCACCTTAATTAAAAGTACACATACTGTAACAGACTCTCTTAGAATACATACTTTTCATAGGTTTATAGATTTTAAAACAAGTAAGGGCCATTATGCTCATCTAGCCATTCCTCCTACATAGCACAGACCAGAGAATTTTACCTGCATCAAGTTAATAATTTCTAGCTGAGACAGAACACCTCCTTTGGAAACTTTTCCATTCTGGATTTAAAGACGACGAGATTTTAAAGTCTTTATGAACAGAAGCTCATGGACCGTCTGCTCTGATCTGGGCAAATTGCAAGATGCAGTTAAGAAAACATAGCAGCAGTGTGATATCAATGCTGCTAGACAGCTCTGAAACATGGGCTCTTAAGAAGCCATCTCAACAGTGTATAGATGATTTTGATAATAATGTTTAAGGGACATGCTAAATGGCAAGGTAACATAGCCAATGCCAGTATTCGACAGCAAACAGAGCCGCCACTGGTAAACTCGCCAAGAAGGGAAGGCTCGCCTGACTTGGATATCTGAATTGAATGGAGTCATCTAGATTGGCAGCACAAGCCCATGATATGGAAACTACCCAGGAAAAGAAACCCAGGAAGTCCACATCTCAGATGGCATGACAGTAATGACACAGTGGGCAAATATCTTGCCCAATTGAGCATTACATGGAGTGAGATCCATTCAATGTCCTTGGACTGGGAAAAATGGAAGAATCTGGTTGTCTCCTAACATTCTGCTTGGAATGAAGAGAACTGACTGATTGAGATTAGTAGGTGCTGATGAAGCAGCTTGCCCAGACACAACAACTGTCAATTTGCTTTGATTCATGGGGCGTAGGGATATGGCCCTGGCAATGGAAAACCCAACTCGTTTCTCAGTAAATTGTTCCAGTGGTTAAAAACAGTTAGGATTTGTTCTTACCTGTGTGGGTCCTTACGTGTCTTTTCAAATCAAAAGTATCATTAAAGCCTTTCCCACAGAAGGTGCAGAGATGTCTCTTCACTTGGTTGTGACACTTAATGTGACGGTTAAGCATACGCTGCAAGCGGAACCCTTTGCCACATAACTCACAGTTGTGCACAGCGGCATCACTGCAAGTGCCGGTAGTGAACTAACAGAGAAAGAAAATATGGGTGAGGAAGGGGTAACAGCAAGAGAGATTCTCTCCCCATCGCAGGAGGAAAAAAGCTCATGTTAAAAACAAAGGAAACATTATGGTGCACAGGCAGAGATTCTGAGACAAATTACCTCAAACTTGCACAGTGTGCTTTTATAGGACTGAGGTTCTGATCCTTCAGGGAGATCTGCAAAGTGTCCTGCATTGTGATCTCTCGTCACCTTCAGGTTTCTCTGCAGCCTCTCCCACTGTGCTTTTGCCCAATTGTGCCTTATTTCTAATTTGAAGTTCTCAAGCATTAACTTTCCAGGTGTTGGTTCATCCACCATATGAAAAACCCATTTGGTACCCAAAGCACTGCACACCATGAGTTTGCACTTTCAGTTTTGTCAACTCTTTCAATTTCACTCTACACAACATTACATTTTCTAGCATTTTGGTTGTGAAGGCAACAAAATAAAGCTTTCTGCCAAGTGTACAAAGTCAAGCTGAAACAACACAACTAATTCTTCCTCTTCATCCCACTTGCCAGTTAAATAATTTGATCTTTTCACTAATGATCATAATTCTTAGAAATATTCAGCTAACATACTTTCGTATGTTAGATGACTGGAGAGATTAATTGGATCTGTCAACTCAGTCATTTGAGCCAATGCTTTTATGAGGAAGACTTCAAAGTTTGAATGTTCAGATTGTTAAACATTGCTTTGATTATTTATTTAAATAATGGATGTGCTTGCTACTACCATGGTTACCCTTAAATACAAAACTATTCACTGTTAAAGGGAGATCTGCGATACCATCTGTTAATGAGCATTTGAGCTCAATGGAACTATTAATGATTAGGTGTTTTCAGGATTGGGCCTTGGTATGTTTTTGTAAGACTGTGTGGTCCTGCAGAAGCTAAGACCCCCATCCTGCAAAAGCCTAGATACAAATGACTAGCTTTACTCCTGTGCATAGTGCTAATTGAGAACAATGGGTGAAAATAAACATGCATCCAGCACGCTGGCTACATGCCCCCAGGGTCAGGGGTAGATTTTTACAGGATTAGTAGCGAATTCACACGTGCAGCAATTATCTGGATTTTTAAAAACTGGTTCTCAATAGTTCGCTGTTAACAAGTCCTGTTGCATTCACATGCATGCCATACCGTTTTTAAGTACAGCGAAATAATGCATTCAGACCTTCTTGTAGTGCGCGCTTACCCGGCTGCTCAGTGCGGTTCAATTACAGGAAGTGGCCTGTGGGGAGCCAGAAGGTTGCTACTTTGTAAACAACATTCTTTGAGATGGCTCTAAACATTCTCACAACACACAACCTTCCAGCCAACATGGATTTTTTTTCCTTGTATGTTTAGAAAGGGTTGGAAGGAATGGTCATTCTGAAGGGTAGAGTGCTTTTTATACTAGAGAAGCTGAGACCATCATGTGGTCTATTATTTGAATAGGGTGAACATGCACAACCCAGTTATGAGAATGTTCGGAGCCAACTCAAAGAACGTTGCTTGCAAGGTAGCAACCTTCTGCTTTATCTCGCAGTCCGATCGGAGGGGGTGCCCCCTGCTTTCCTGCACGGGACTTCTAGACTGGGGGGGGGGGGGGGGGATCAGGGAGTAAAGAGGGAGAGCCTGAGGCTGCTGGAAAGAAGCCCCTCGCATAGTGAGGCGCGCTGCTTCTCTCCCTGGTTTCTTTCCGGTATCCCGCTGCTGCTACTGCTGCAGCACTACGGTAGAGGCAGAGGCAGATGATTGAAAGTCCCTTGGAGGGAAGAACTTTTTTGGGGAGAAGCATGGAGGGGAAGCATGGAGGGGAAGAACTTTTTTGGGGAGAAGCTGGCTGCAGCCTGCACCCAGCGAGGCAACTACAGGGCTCCAGCTGGTCTCACTGCTTCCGGTAGGGGCAGGAGTAAAACAGCGCACTTGGAAGCACGGTTGCATTCACATCAGAAAAGATTTCACACCAGTTAAAACCAGTACGATGTTGCTTTCACACTGCTGTTAAGTGCGGATTTATTGAAAACGGACAGCAAAAAGGTAGGTTTGAGTAGCTTTGAAAGTCGGATTTCTTTAGTGCGATATTGACCGCATTTAATCGAATTTATGTGTTCAGACATGCATGAAACATTCGTTTTTAAAAAAAATTCGCAAAAATCAGAACGTCTGAATGCCCCCTAACTTGCTTTGAGCAAGTCACTCTCTCTTAGCATCAGTTCCTTCATCTGTAAAATGGGAATAATAATGACCAAGGTCACAGGGTTGTTTTGAGGTTAAAAGATAAGGACTTAACACTGAATTATGCAATCCTCTGCCATTAAAGTCAATGGCAAAATGTCCATTGACTTTAATAGTGGAAGACTGTCCTGTCAAAGTGCTATCTAAATGATTAGTAACAACAAATTAAATGTAAACTCCAAAAGAAATGGGGAAAAACAATGCTCCTTAGAAATTTTACCTTCCCAGACCATATATTGCCCAGTTCCTGCATTGTGTTCTGTATGAGTACATGGATCAATCATGCAAGACCAGACAAGGCACACAAAAAAAACCACACACAAAACCCTAGTTATTCTGTATAGCCTGAAGGCCAGTGTATCCTAGAGGATAAGGTGTGTAGTGTTTCTGGGATCCAATCCCTGATTCTAGCCAGTATGTAGGCGTGCCCTTTATTAGTGGCAGATTCAGTAGACTCCGCACCAGGTTTTGTAGAGGACGAGGAAGCAGTGAGGGCAAGTTATAGTTGGCTAATGTGACTGTGAGATGGGCGCCGCAGAATAAAGTGGCCTGTGGATCGGATTTTTTGACCAAGGAGACTGCCAGTGAAGTTATTTCAAATGCAGTAATTATACAGGGATATAACAAAGTGTTGGACTTGAACGTGGGAGACCATGGTTCACCTCCATTTTAGGCACTGGCCGGCTTTGGGCAAGTTGCTCTCTCTCACATCACACCCATGGGTTCACCTCCATTTTAGGCACTGGCCGGCTTTGGGCACGTTGCGCTCTCTCAGGGTGTTTTTACAGGAGATGTCCCTACGCATGGACACCCACCGTCCACGTGGGGAAGCACTGATGTAAATTCAGTGCGTGGGGATGTGCGCTCCCATAACCCATGCACTGCCCAGCCATGGCAATGTATGGAGCACTCCAGAAAAATCCAGTGTGCCCCATGCAGGGACAGGGTGGGCGGTGTGTGAGGGGCACTCTCATTTGAAGTTGTTTGATGTGGACATTGATCACTTGAAGTGTTCCCCCCGCACGACGCCCTCACACCTGCCCTACGCACTGACCACAGACACACACACCCCGGCCCGTCTCATTTAAAAACACCCTCAGTCTCAGGGTGGTCAGATATGCAAAGTTTTAGAGGACACTTAAGAGAAATACAGGTTGCAGGGCTGCATTGGAGCCAATACAGCCCTGCAACCTGTATTTCTCATGTGTCCTCTAAAAATTTCCATATTTGGCCACCCTAGTTTCAGTTCCCCATCCCATAAAATAGGAATAAGAATGATCTAATTTACAGGGTTGTTGTGAGAATTAACTAGATTAAGATTAAACCCTTTGAACATTGAAAGTGCTATATCAACGAAAAGGAAAGAAAATTCAGTGGGTGGCTAGAGGTTTTGAAGGTGTGGAGGTCTCCTTTAAGCTTTGGGTGCTAGACTTTCGAAGAAGGGTTGATATACTTAGTAGTGGACTTTAGGCAGAGTTCATTCACACTTATTGTGCTCCCTTATCTTTAGCTCAATGAAGAATCCCTTGGTCTTTTATAGCAGGGAGGGTTTGCCACTTCTACTGAAATCTCCATTACAATAGGACATTACCAGGAATGAGGAAAGAATGCAAGATTTTACTCAGTTTATCAGGACTGTGTTGGATCTGTCCTGGAATTACTTACTTAGAGATTTTCTAAGTAAGCAGTGGATGAATTAATTGGATAACTCATTTATTTAATGAAAAATGTATGCATGTGTGAGATTTAAGCTTAATCCCATGCCTCCATACAGCACCAAAGATATGCAAAGTATTAACCATCAATCAGGATTGCATTCCCATCCCAGCTGACCTGACTCCACTTTGGTTTGTGATCTACAGGTTGGGAAGCTCTGGTCTAAAGGTTGGCACTTCAATCTCTTTGAATGTATTCATTCATGTTTCAGTTAAGCAGCCCATGTCCAATTGTGTCAGTAGTGGGGGCACCATCATGTCCCCTGGGCAGCAGCAAGGCTATGTCACTGGGATGCATACATTCCCCGAGAATCCATCTCGCACAATGTAAGAGATCGGAGGCTAGTCCTGTACCTTGATTTTGGATCTGACTGTTGGGCGTTTCACTGCCAGATCCAGAAGCGTCCCCTCTGCTTTCTCTGTTTCTGCTGTCGGCTGGGGGGCTAGGGGGTCACCAGGCTCCGTCTCCCTGCTAGTGATGCTGCTGCTACTGCTCTCCACACTACAGCTGTCCTCACTGCGGTAATTCAGGAGTGCACAGCCTATTTCTCCTGGGGAGACAGACAGGGAAGCAGGGTTACTGGGAAGGAAGAGACAATCAATAACCAGGATTCAGGCAGCTACTAACTAGTGAAATCAGGTTTTGGTATTGGTGCTGCCTAGGCAAAGGGGAGCAGAGTTCCACGCTATTGCCAGACATAGGCTGCACTCTGGCACAGGCCTGTTGAACTTGAGGGGAACAGAGCATAAGAAGTGCCATTCTGGACCAAGCCCAATGGTACATATATAGCCCAACATCCTGTCTCTGCCATCAGCTTCAGTTGCTTCAGACAAGTGCACGACAGTTATAAAGGAGCAGCTCCATACAGTCAGGTTACATCCCTCAACCAGCTTGTTGAATAGTCACTGATGGACCTATTTTATACTAAGACAGAGGTGGAGAACCTCAGGTCCTGGGGCGAAACATGACCACTGGCTAGTTTTTTATCTGGCCCCTTTCCAGTTCCTACCCTCATGCACTGAAATACTGAATTCAGGGGAAGGGACCAGAGATGAAGACTTGCACACAAGCATAGGGAACAGATCCATAGCACAGATCCATTATCTGGACCTTCTTTCTGGCTACACCCCTGCCCCCCACTTGTATGCAACCACCAGAGCTTGTACTCAATTTCAAAGTGGACCCTGGGAGGCACGTGGTTCCCTCAACTCTGTTCTAAGAACATATCCAAACCTTTTTAAACCCAGTTATGTGATTGGCCTGCACATTCTCTTCTGGCAGCAAGTTAATCCATACATTCTATGGCGAGTGAAAAAAATTCTTCCTTTTATTTGTTTGAAATCTGCTGCCAATTAACTTCATAGGCGTATCCTCTAGTTCTAGTATTTTAAGAGGGGGTACATGGGAGTAACTCTGGGCTAACGTTTGTGGGAGATGCTGTCCCACATTAGCTCTGCCCCCATATCGCTAGCATTGGAAGGGGGGGGCAGAATTTGAGGGGGACACATCCCCTGCTAGAATTACTCCCATGTAAACAACAGCTTCTTTACTTGTTCTGCACAACTCTGGTTTTTATGTTGTAAACTTCCCTCTCAGTAGCCACTTCTACAGTCTTAATTTATCAACCCTCTGCTGCTTAAAATGCGGCGACCAGAACTGCACACAATACGCAAGGGGTGGTCGCACCCTAGAGTTTCTATTGCGCTGTTTTCCTGTAGCCAGCCTGGCACTTCGGGGAACAGGGTTAGGCGCTGTACAGGGAGCGAGCCGAGCTGGAGGTGGCGCCGCTTGAGCCCAGCACTGAGCCGCTAGCAGCGCTGTTTAACCTCAGGGCGTGTCGGGCCGGTGCGGGGGCGGTGCTGGGTGGGGCGGGCTCGGCTAACAGTACAATCGGAAACTCAAACACAAATGGTCCCAAAGTTCAAACCGCCCAGACTGGCCGAGGTTTCCTCCTTCCCGTTATACCCCGGGCAAGCAGCCGGGAGCACCGTGCACGCAGGAGAGACACTCGCCATCATGTCCCCCGTGCCAGTCCCACAGTTCGAGGAGGGCCTGCCCCGTGGGCTAAGCTGAAACGCACGAAGCCCCCTCCTGGCACATTGCACCCCTGTGTCTGTACAGCTGCCTTCTCCCCTATGCGGGGGTTGTGGGGGCACTCTTGTCCCCCCCCTTCCTGGCACATTGCACCCCTGTGTCTGTACAGCTGCCTTCTCCCCTATGGGGGGGTTGTGGGGGCACTCTTGTCCCCCCCTCCTGGCACATTGCACCCCTGTGTGTGTACAGCTGCCTTCTCCCCTATGGGGGGGGGGGTTGTGGGGGCACTCTTGTCCCCCCCCTTCCTGGCACATTGCACCCCTGTGTGTGTACAGCTGCCTTCTCCGCTATGGGGGGTTTGTGGGGGCCTCTTTTGTCCCCCCCCCCCTCATTGCCCTGGAAGCTCCCCTCCCCACGCGCCTGCAAACTTGGGCTGCGAGCGAGCCACAAACTACTTACCTCGGAGAGCTTCAATGGGGCTACTTCGGAGTACATGGCTTGTGGCTAGCGGCCTTGATGTGTGCGCACGTGCCCTCCCGCCACGGGGCTACTGCCCAGCTCCTGGGTGGGCTCGATCCCCCACACATGACTTGTTAGGGGGTGGAGTAAACATGCCCCCCCCAATCCCAGACGGGGCTAAGCAGAGGCAGCTCCCAGCCCCACTCAGCCGTGGCAGAATGGAAGACCCAAAACGCAGCAGAGGATGCGAGCCCACGCGTCCCAGGTGGGGGTGGGGGGACTCTCCCTTACCTGGGATGTAGGTATCGGCTCTCTCCTCGTCGGGCAGCGCATCCCAGCTGCGGACGGCAGGCAGCGGGCTCCTCCGCTTTACCAGGAAGACTCTGGGCATGTTGCGGGCTGGAAGCAGCTCACCTTTACCTGAATCCGACTCCTCTCTTCTTTCCCCGCCTAGCACAGCCCCCCTTTCCTCGGCCCCCCGAGGGCAAAGCCAGGTGCCTGCTCCCCCGTACTCACCTCGGGTTCAGGCTCCCGTGGCCTCTCTCCCCGCACCCCCCCCCAAAAAAAGTTACTTAAGGTGGGACTAGCGAGCAGAGGCACCAGGAAACTTGGGAGGGAGCATGCGTGCTGCAAACATAACGGTGTCAACAAGCCTCCTTACCTGTCTGACCGGTTGGAGCAGCTCGGCTTTGTCCCAGCCCTTCCTTAGGCATGAATGTTTGCAAAAGAATTTAACGTCTGAAAATAGACCCCAAATCGCCCGAAATTTCCCTGCTCGCTCCCTTATCCCCCAAGCCCCCCCCCCCCAATCCAAAATCCCACAGCAACCTGCCCGGGGGAGGGGGGGGGGCTTGCCTTGTTTGAATTCGTTTCTGGGCTTGCTTTATTGTGCCCTCCCTGGGTTTCTCCCCCGTCTCAACATTCACACGCGTTGCAGTGTACAGGTAGCAACACACACGTGTACCAGAGGGGTCGTGTAGGTTCCTCCCATCGGTGTGTGCTCACACACTCCATTGTGTGGGAACAGTGAGCAGCACATTCCAGACTCATCCAGTAGCTGCAATGTCTGACATTTGAAGCCAAACCAGCTGCAGGCGCTTTGCTGTCTGCTTTGCATGCAACGATCTTCAGATGTCTGTCTCCTCCTGAGCCCGGTGATGGAGATGCCTCCCAGCAGCGGAGAGAGGGTGGGATCCGACACCTCCTTACCTGGGGGGGGGGGAGCGGCTGCTTGAAACATGAGAGCCTCTTCAACATTTCAGCCGGGAAAGAAAGGCAACGGTTTGGGGACAGTCTCTTAACGGATCTCCAAAGCAATCTCCTTTTTCCCTGCCCGGAGCAGAGACATAACTGCTGCCCCACAGAGAAGGGGACCCAAACTAGAGGCTGCAGGAAAGGGCACAATGACTGCAAAGCAGCGAACAGCAGCGAGACTGGAGACAAAGGGGGTGGGGGCGGGGAGCAGGGCCTCGGGGTTTCGCAGTTTACAGTTATCTTGCCTAGTTGGTGGTGGGTTAGCTTTATAGCTTCCTAGTAAACTCCCGGGTGCAGAGGGGGGAACCTGTCTCACTTTGGACATTAGGACAAGGGCCATGGGCCATGGGATAGGAATTTGGGGGTGCGGGTGGACAAGGCTGGCAGGGGGCCTAAGTGGGTGTGTGCCAGGGTCACGGGAATGAAAGGGAGAGTCCAGATCATTGGTACCATGAACTGGATCCATAGCCATCTCGGCTCCCTTTGTGTGACCTCGCTCACACTTTCACTGCTTTGCTGGGCAGGATCTGGCTGGGGGTGGGGGGATCTAGGACCAGGAAGGGGCCAAATAAAAACTAGTTACAAGCTGAACTTAGCCCCTAGACCTGAGGTTCCCCATCCTTACAGTAGATGGTGTCAGTGTAGCCTAGCGGATTGTTGGACTTAGATTTGGGGGACCAGGGTTTAAGTCTAGCCTTAGCCATGCGCTGGCATTGAGCAAGTCACTATTTCTTGAACCCTGTTCCCCATCTGTAAAATGGGAATAATAACGACTTACCGCACAGGGTTGTTGTGAGGGTGAGCTAGATAAGGTGAGCTAGATAACAGCCGTTTGCGCACTGAAGCTGCTGTATAAACACAGCTCTGAGAGCCTGATCCAAAGCAAGAGGAAGTCAATAGGAGTCTTTCCAGTGACTTCAGTGGACTCTCTCTAGATCAGGCTGGTTTTTAAAGGGGGAGAGCAAAGCTCCAGTCTGATCTCAAAGGCTATGAACAGCCATCAGCTCCAGTTGTATTACTCTAGATTGCCACTGGGATAAATCAGATCACATTAAAGCCAAGGGAGAAATTAACCCTATGGGCTAATTGATTTTATTTATTCAAATTTATACCCTGCCTTTTCCCTAAAGTTCAGAGCAGCTTATTAATTATTAATTATTTATTATTATTATTATTATTATTATTATTAGTAGTAGTAGTATATTTTATATATGTTGTTTTGTTGTTATTGGTATAGTGCCAGCAGTGTACTTGGCACTTTACAATCAACAATTATAGACAGGTACCTGCCCCAGTGGGCTTATAATCTGAGACAAGGGTGGGGAGATGAAAGGGAGGTGAACAGAGGGAGAAACAGAATTTGCAGGTGCTTAGCTTAGTTACAGGGGAAAAGGTGAACCTAAGAAAATCAGGGCAGAGGCAGGCCGCTTTCACACATTACAAAAATGGGCTATTATAATAACCCTTCTCCCTCGCTGCCCCGCACGCCTGGAACTCCCTCCCTGCCCACATCCGCCTTGCGCCCTCCCTTTGTACCTTCAAATCTATCCTCAAAACCCACCTCTTCCGCTCTGCCCTTCCTAACTTCTTCTAACCATCCCCACCCAGGATTATCCTGCACCTGGTATCTGCAAACTCCCAATGTACTGTAACCAAGGCAAGAACATGTACCAGAGTTCTCGCCGCCTCATGAATGTTGCATCCCTTGTCTCTCCCTCTGTTCCCCCTTCCCTGTCTCCCCTCCCCCTGTAAGCTCTCGGGCAGGGACTGTGTCTATCTTATTCTCTGTAAAGCTCCAGGTACATTGCTTGTGCTATAAAATGCTAATAATAACAATAATAATAATTAATAATTAATATATCAGCTATTATAATTCTGCAATTTTTGTAATGTGTGACTAGCCACTCGCACACGAGATTGCGGTGGGACTGCCGTTTCTCTCTTAGATTGTAAACCACTTTTGGTAGAGACCTGTCTAACTATTGATTGTACAGTGCCAGGTACACTGCTGGTGCTATATAAATAATGAATAGTAAAATAAATACTAATGAATAACTCCCCCAGCTAATGTGGAAGCAACCAATAATGGCTCTTACGATGATCTGAGATCTCACAGCATAAAAGGGGAATGGTTTCACACATTACAAAAGCTGTGGAATTATAATCACCTTAGGACCAACCTAAGGGGTTGAGGAGCTAGGAAAAGCCCGCTGGAAGAGGTTGGTTTTCAGGAGGGATTTGAAGAGAGGGAGGGAGAAAGGGAGCAGAACAAAAGTATTCAGGGAGAGAGTTCTAGGCACAGGGGCACAGCAAGGGAGAAGGGACAGCTATGTTTTGAGGATCAAGGGAGTTGTGAGCAGGCAAGGGTGGTAGCAGAGAAGCAGTGGAGCGCCCAGACAGGAGGGGGAGGGGAAGGAACAAGCCCAGCAGAGAGATAGGAGGGGCAAGGGCATGAAAGGTCTTGGTAGTTAGGACCAGGAGCTTGTGTTGAACGTGTTCAGGTAGAGGGAGCCAGCAGAGAGGAGGAGCTGAACATGATCAAAGCATCGTGGGTGAGGTGGATGACAGTACAACATATAAAAATGCAGCATGTATGAGTGTAACTGCAGAAGTAGGTTATTATGATGTGGGATGTTTGTGCTAATATAAGCTGTTGTGTGCATGATGTAGACAAAGTAGTACAGTGATATCCTTTGATTGCACCAACTCCAGTTGGGGAAGGTATGCAAGCTTTCCGACCCCACAGGCAGGCTCCTTTGTCGGGCAAGTCTGGGGTTACAGGTATGATCTGGGCTGGATGATCATCCACCCCAAAACAAATCTCCCTCTGGCCTCAAGATGTTTGTAATATCTCTGCTTGGGAGCCTTTGGTAGCTGATTTAAAAAAAATAATAATTAAAAATTGAGAATGGAGTCTTTAAGGGTAAGATCTTGCACTATTGAAATCAATGAGAGCTTTGCCATTTAGAGGTCAGCTACAAGTGATGAACCCCAAAAGGGAAGCTGCTGAACCCAGTTGAATGAGGGGTGAAGGAAGTAATTCCCACTATGAATAAAGAGTGAAGAAGTATTTTGCAATGACAATGGGCAAGGTGTGAACCCCCTGCCAGATGGGTGGGAGGGGGAGCCAGCCTGGTTTTCATCCCTGCATTTAACAGTCACACACACCCCACCCCCACTCCCCGTGCAGTGGTTTTGTTTTTTATCTTGGGCTTTTGATGGATGATGATCATTTGCTAAGTACTTGTCACCACACAAGACAAAGAAAAAGCTCCAAAGTGCTTCAAAGCCAAGGATAAAAAATGGTTAACATTTTCAAATTTAACATTTCTGTTGGTATATGGCTTTTCCCATAATTGGGCATTTTCATCCTAAGGTTGTGGTTTTTAAAAAAAAATCTTTGTTTTCCATGAAACTGGAAAACAGAAAATGCTGTTTCATTCTAGCATTAGTAATAACAAATTTCCCATTCTCAGTCCTGTCCTGCACTTAAAAAAAATCTGTAAGTTCAGTCCTGTACCACCCTCCTCTCCCCCACCTTTTTACTGTGGGAAATGGGGAGGTAATGAGGGAAAGAAAAAAAGAACGGGAAGGAAAATTTGTTTAAAACGGAAATTTTCAATTACATTGTTCCCCTAAAACTAAATAAACCAGAAATAGCCAAGCTAAGGTTGGGCAAAATTAAATCAGAAATAAGGCACACATCTTAAAGTAATTAACAGCAACTGGGTGGTTTCCTATCTAAATGCTTCTCTGAAAGAAATGCCTTAGCGAAACACAAGTTGGGCTGCAATCCTAAAACCGCTTACTCCAGAGTAGTCCCATTGAAGTCAACAGGTTTACTCTGGAGTAAGTGGCTTCAGCACTGCAGTTTTAATAAGTTTGGTCTAGTAACAACTGTAGGGAATTAAATGGCCAGTGCTTACACAACAGTCTGACTAGATATTTTTAATGGTCCATTCTGAATCCATAATGAGTATGTGAACGGAATTCACGGTGCTTGGATGATGATAGGGAAAGAAACATGAAGGTCGCTGCTAGTCACAAGTGTAACAGGATGATAATCAATGACGAGATCTTACAATTGTAACAAAGTTCACTCGAAAATGTCCAAAAAGGTGTTTGTTACAACATGCATTTGCACATTAATTATTTATTATTATTATTATTATTATTATTATTAATGTTATTTATTTGCACCTATTAGCACTTGCAAATGCTATCTACTTTATGGAAATATTTTTTTAAAAAAATCTCTGCCCTGTTTGTATCCTGCAAAACTACATAGTCCCATTGAAGTCAATAAAGTGAAAGGTAATATGTGTGTAAGTCTCTGCAGGATCTGAAACCTAGTACAGATAATTTGCTATTTTGCAGGACTGCCCCTTCCCCCTCCCCCCCCCAAAGCTATTTCCTGTTTGCTGACATCATGAGTTGCTACATCACTAGACGGTAGGGATTGGTAAAACTGGAATCTCTATTAAAGGTAATTTCCCACTAAAAATGTGTGTAATTTCTAGGAAAGGTATTTCTTATCTTTTCTGTGCACTGTGCATAGTATATGCTCAAGAAATATTATGATTGTCTTGTTTATGGAATTAATTTGACAAAAAAAATCAAAAATACAGAAAAACTGTCTCAAATTGACAATGCTGGTAAACATGGACCCATTCAGTTCCCCACCATTCTCAGTCACCTTGCCTTCTCCAGAGAACCTCTGCATGCTGTTTGTTCTCCCTGATTCTGGCTGCTGCAGTGCAAACCAGCTCTCACAGCCTTCTTAGAGGCTGCCAGCTCTCCCAGCTAAACGCCAGAATGCCCGAATGACCGGACTCTATGGTTACCTATCCTAGGTCCTGCACAAACTGGGACTAGATTGAAGCTGGTGCAAAATTTTTGAATCCAGAGCAATATAACTGTTTTAGGACATAGGGGCAACTTTTCAGAAACCATGCCTATCCTCCTGGCCAAACCAGAGGTTATGGAGACTCTGTCTATTAGGGCTGGGCCTTGAACCCCCAGCCTTCGAGCATAAATGGGGTTATTTTTGCCTCCTGCACCACTGGCTGGTTAGTGTAGGAGTTGGTGTCCGTCTCTACTATGGTATTCTCTCTCCACTCCACCCCCACCCCCCTGTGTCCCACTCACACCTGTTACAGGGCATGGATCCACCTGCCACAGTCTGATTGGCTCTCTGCACTATTTAAGGCTGCTGAGGGCTATGACAGGTGTGAAGTGGTTGTTAGTGTGTCACTGATGTTGGGGTTGCTAGTGCTCTGTTAACCCCTTTGAGTTCCTAGCACTTCCCCTCCTTGCTTGTAATTCTTGTTCCTTTTGCGTGTTGAGGCACTTCTTGTCCAGTTCTTGTCCCCTTAGTCTTCCCTCACTGTGTGTATTCTGCTTTGTATCTTTCTTGCACTTTGTCACTTAACCATGTTGGCTTGTCTTCCTCATGCCCTGAGTCCCTCACATTGTGCCTTGTTCCCTATTAGTCTATCCTTCTATCACCTGTGTTTGTCAAGTCCTGTATTTGCTCCTTGTTCTACCCTATAACCCTGTTGCTGGTTCCCCAGCTCCCTGTTGCTGGTTCCCCAGCTCTCTGTCCCTTGACCTTGATGATGAACCATATGCTTTCTTGGTCCAGCTTGTCTGGTTCTCATGCTGAGTATTCAGTCTCCCTGATTTTGGAGAATGGCTAAGAGGTTTCCTTGTTTGATCTGTGTGACATCCCCTATTCCCTTTCCCTTCCTACCTGCCCTTTTTGTCTTCCCTTTCCATGGCTCCTTGCCCTGGAGCCTGACACTGTTTCAGATGTTCTGGGGTCTGTTAGAGCCACATTTTGTGAACTAGACTCATGCCTGTCGTGGCTGGTCCAGGCCAGCCAGGAGATGTTGGGGCTGTTGCTGGCAGGTGTTGTCAATGCCTCCCCATAGGAGGGCAGGGTACCAGACTGCCTCAAAGAGGTGGTGGTACGGCCCCTGCTCAAAAAGCCATTGCTTGACGTTGACTCCCCTACCAGTTATAGGCCAGTCTCTAATCTTCCCTTTTTAGGGCATCTGGGCTGCACTGGTTTTCTTGATCTGTGGGGGATCATTTGATACCGTTGATCATGAGATTCTGGTGACTCGCCTGCGGGACTATGCTGGGGTGGGTGGAGCTGTTCTTTAATAATTCTGCTCCTTCCTGGCTGGGAGAACCCAGCGGGTGGTGTTCGGGGATTGTTCATCTTCTCCCCGGGACCTCACGCGTGGAGTTCCGCAAGGCTCTATTCTGTCCTCTCTCTTGTTCAATGTGTACATGCAGCCACTCAGTGAGGCCGTGAGACAATATGGGGTGTGGTGTCGCCAGTACGCTCATGACACCCAGCTCTATCTCTTTTTCATCTGACCCAGACCCAGCAGTCTCCGTGCTTACCCAATGTCTGGCAGCTGTGGGGGACTGGAGAAGGGCGAGTCATCTGAAACGAAATCCTGACAAGATGGAGGTGATACTGGTGGAGGAGGGTGGCAGATGTGACACCCCCCCATCATTGATGAGGTTTGTCCCCCACTGGTCTCGCAGGTTTGGAGTCTGGGGGTACTCGATCCGCAGCTTCACCCGGATCTCCAGGTTGCGGTTGTGGTGAGGCAAGGAGTGCTTTTTGCCAATTACATCTGGTGCGACGGCTTTGGTCATATGTCTCAGACTCTGACCTGACCGCTGTCATCCATAACTTCATCACCTCAGGATTATACTATTGTAATCTACATGAGGCTACCTTTGGTGACAGTCCAGAGACTGCAGTGGGCGCAGAATGCGGCGGCCCATCTCCTTATGGGGACGGGTTGCCATGAGCACATTACAACAGTGCTCCAATCTCTGTGCTGGGTATCGAGAGTCTTCCGGGCCCGATTCAAAGGGTTGGTGCTTCCCTATAAAGCTCTATGGTCTGGGTCCCTCCTATCTATGTGACCGCCTCACTCTCTGTGCCCTGGATCGACCTCTGTGTTCTGCCAGGAGCGCCCTTCTTGATGTCCCCAGGGTGATGGTGGGGGCTACAACGGAGACGGTGTCTTCTGTGACTGTGCCCAGACTGTGGAACTCCCTTCTGGTAGGGGCCCAGGTGGCCCCAGACCTTGCCTCA
>QEPC01001126.1:63591-87083 GCA_003113815.1 Sphenodon punctatus
GCATCAGCCGGCGTCACTTCCTGAAACTCCCCCCACAAAGCTGGCAAGGAACTCCTTCCTTGCCGTCCTCACAGCCTCAACATAGGACCGCAAATGGGCCCTATGGAGAAGACGGTCGGAGTCAGATCGAGTCAGACGCCAGCGTCGTTAAAAAGTAATCACCCTTACTTTTAACAGTTGTGTCTCATTTCTGATTTGAATTTGCCCACCTTTAACTTCCCGCCATTGGGTCTTATTCTGCCTTCCCTTACCAGGTCAAAGTCCTTTTGTACCCAGTAGTTTCTCCCAGTTAAGGTACTTATGCACCAATAACCAAGTCCTCTTTTATCCTTATTTTTGATAGACTAAAAAGATTGAACGCTTTGAGGTTTGTTCATATAAGGCAATTATTCCTGGTCAAGTATGCCCTTACCACTGCTGGCATGATGTTCTGCTCATGCTGGGATAAATTGCTAGTTACCCCAGAGTAAACTACCCCGTTTCAATTAGGGGTGGATTTTTACAGTAACGCTACCCTGAAATGCAGTAGCTTGGGTCACTGCTTTGTTGAGGTAAATTAATCCACAGTAATTTAGCACAATTACATGACGACTGCCTAAGTGTCACTTTAAGGCTTGTTTTCCAGCCTTCACATTATTCTTGTGGCTCTTTTCTGTAGTGTGTTCCATTTTTCAACCTCCTGGGGATTAGCTGTAGGGCATGATATGATGAACCATATCTTCTGTTTCAGAGGCTGCGTGAAGGGGTTGCCAGAGACATTGAGAGACAAAGTCGTAAGCAAGAAAACATTCGTCTTTTAGAAGAACAGATTATTTTGACTAAGCAACTTGAAGCAGAACGAGACAAGATGTTAATGGCAAAAGGATCCCAACAAACATCGACCTAGAGCTAAAATATGGTGGTTTTGACTGAAAGCATGTGAAATTGATTTTTTAAAACTATAATCGGGTGATTCAGCAATCAGATACACTCTTCAGAAGCCCATTTAAAAAAAAAAAATCATTTTAACCAGGTACAAGAAATTACATGCAAAAAGAGGTGCAGACTTGAAGTTTACTTTGTGCTGGTAATTCTACGTGGGTGGGTATATTTTTAGGAGGCTTCCTATTTTGCTGACTTTTATTTGGATGGTATTTTAAACGTTGGGAGTAACAATCCCTTTCATAGTGAATATAATCTTTCTTTCCTGCCAAGGAAGGATGGATAATAATGTACATATGAGTGGGCTGCTGAGCCGTCATGATGATGACGCTACAAGGACATCCACTTCAGAAGGGCTGGAGGAAGGGGAGGTGGAAGGAGAGACGCTTCTGATAGTTGAATCTGAGGATCAAGCATCGGTGGATTTGTCCCATGATCAGAGTGGGGACTCCTTAAACAGTGATGAAGGGGATACATCCTGGCTGGAGGAGATGTCGTACTACTGTGAAAAGTGCCAGAAATGGATACCAACAAGTAAGAGACTTGGTTTTCTTTGGTTTTCTTGCTTAGTGTCACTTTTATTTTATCGGCTTACTTAGCTTTTCAGAATATAATTATAGTTAACATTCATTTTCCTTTCTGAACGCATCCTTTTAAGCAGACTGATATACCCAGGCATATTGTCTCCTCGATACTAACCTAAGTCTTCGATTCTGCAGTTCACCAAATTGCATCTTCAGGGTCTAGTAACAGAGTAGGAAGGAGGCAAATGAAAGGCCTTTTATAGTCAAACTTTCAGACCTGTTTAATCTTTCTTGTTTTGCCAAGGAATAAATAAGGGGACGGTTAAGTCCCACTGTCTGTTTTTTTTACAATTTTCCTTTAAGCAGAGCAGACACATGAAAATGTGACACCCTCATGTTTAGAATACTTTGGGTGAAAACAGACATGACACCAACTCCACTTTAACACCGCTTTAATATTTCTTATGCATGTTGCAGGGCTGGATAGGGCACCAATACAGCCCTGCAACATGCATATGAAATGTTAAAGTGGAGCTAGCATCATGTCTGTTTTCAACCTATGTTTTCACAATCTTAACCTACCTCCAACGCACAGTCTGTGTGCAAGCAAGCCTCTTTCCTGCTCTGAGCTAAAAGAGCTATTTCTATGCTCTTTTATGTCAGTCTAGCTGCAGCATTCCATACCTTTTTGCCCCAAAGAAAGTACCAAGCGTTTGCACAGGGAAACAGATTTTTCAAAGCATGACAGTAACTCTTCTGTACTTGGTCTTGCAGCCATACATACAGAAAACAAAGATGAAAAGAGGTAGTAGGCTAGTTAGGAGTTAGTGGGGGAAAAAACAGAGAAAAAAGCCTGTCTGGTATATTCATACAGCAGGTAAGATTGGAATCTCTCCTTTTAAGATTTATTTCTGATTTTTATGTTCTGGGACATATTGGAATATTAAGGGGCCGCAGTAGCAGCCCCTTTAGTTAAGGCGGAGCTAACTTTGTTGTTTAAGAGGCCCATTGATTTCAATGGGAGTCCTTGGGGCAAATTCCTCTGGGTTGCGACCAATTATTGACAGTGTTTTCTCTTTGATCCTGTCAGTAAGAGAGAATCTGGTTGCAGAGGAGAGCCAGGAATGTTCCACAGTATGTGCTTCTGGTTACATTTTGTGAGATTGACAAGTAGAAGATTTTTTAAAATTTAATTTATTGGTCTGTCTGTCTGATTTGGGGGGACTTAGGTCACACATGCGTATGGAGCGAGCCACGATACGCATGGACCCGGGCAGTGATTTGTATAAAAGGGACAGCAAAATCCGTTCCCTGCTGGCGGCTCGCGCTGCCTGTGTTCTGTTTGTTTTTTTCTTTTCCGCCTGTACTAGCGCTGCCTGCAGCTAACATGTTCCACAGCCTGGGAGGCCTCCTCCCCTTCTCCCTCCCGTGACCTGCCCATGGCATGCCTGGGCTGGGCTGGCAGGGCGCCTGGCGAGCGGGACTGCCAAACAGCCAGGGCTGGAGGTGGTGGCAGGAGGCCACCAGCAGCAGGAGGTGCATGGGAGGGGGGAGAAACTGGGGGGTTGCATGGGAGGAGTGGGGGATGTGTAGAGGGGTGGCTCCCCATACCTCCGTCTCCTCTGTGCAGGTGCCCCCTTCTCCTCCTGTGTTCCCCTCTGTGTGTCTAACTCTAACACTACCTAATCAACGACACTTACCTCTCCAACACAATCACACGACTCCTGACTAGCCATGCTCTTAGTTGTCAGCGAGCACAGTATGCGCCACCATACAACAGCTTCACTGCTTACAAGGTGTGCAAGTTAAGGCGGGAGCCTTAACATATACAATTTGGAAGTTTGTAAAAGTTTGGTTCATATGATACCGCCTTAACTAAGTTTGTAAAACTGTAGGTTTTTTGTTTGTCTAATTTAAGGAACTGTGGGAACAGGAAGAAAGAAAGGTAAGCGAAGTAATGGAAAATTCTTGCAAAAACCATGGCTTTTAAAAAATGTGTGTATTTGTAATTGCAATATTAATCTGAATTAAGCATCATACTGAGTCTCTAAACCTTCTGTTAAAGTCCTATCAAGGTTATGGACTCCCAGATTAGGAGATGAACACTTTTTGTGAGAATTTGTAGATAATCCAAATACACTTTACAGCATTTATCCTATAAAAGAACTGAGTGTGGCTTTTTTGCTTCTTTGGTTTCAGGTCAGCTGAGAGAACAGGTCAGCTATCTCAAGGGAGATAACTTTTTCAGGTTTACTTGCTCTGATTGCTCTGAAGATGGGAAAGAACATTTTGAAAGACTGAAATTAACATGGCAGCAAGTAAGTAAAATCTCTCGGGGTAGCAGCAGCAAGGCAGCTCAGCTTTCAGAAGTTGTTTCTTTTATTAAAATAGTCTGAGTCTATTCCAGGTAGTGGAAACTATCATTGGTGAGTTTAAAAAATTAGTTTTCTATGGATTGCTTTTCACTTGCTTATTATAACACTTGTTTTGTGGGTAAATTGAAAAGAGCTTCCAAACTCCTATTGTAAAGAGAGAAACTCACCATTTTCATCAAGGGGTCTCTATTAAGGAGCACAAATGGAGACAAGTTTAGGAGGACAATTTTCTGCTGTGTGCGTAACCATTTTTGAGCATATTGACAACCTACCTACCTACCAGCCAGCTGGCTCCTTCAAAATAAAGTCTCTGTTCTCCACAGCTCTAGAAAAACCTGGCTTTTGTGGGAATCTTCTGTGTGCTTGTGAAGCAGAAAAGCACTTCCCATTTTATACAGTATTTTAGCTTATATTGAGAGTTTGCTGAATTTCTCACACGAAATGCAGTTCTACGGTTGCAAAAAAGAATTTACAGTTGTCTTCATCACAGGTCTTGAAAGCTCCAGGAACTTAATAATTTGGACAGACTTTAAGATTTTTATCCCCATTTTTCTTAAATTGTAGGAAAAATGCATATTTTTTCCAGTTCTGGTATGACACAGATGCGTCATAAGTGTTAAAACACTTGTCTTAAGACTTAATGGTAGACAGAGGGGAGAATTGAGCTACCTTAGAAAAGCCACCTACAGATGCTTATTTGTCTGTGTGATGTGATGAGTTTGATAGTGTGTCAGTTGCTGCTGGGCAGCAGGCAGGGTGCCAGGTAGCACACATAGTTTTCCAGAAACTGGAGAGAATTCAGCAGCAAGCACTGAATCTAACCTGAGGCAGTCAGGTAAGATAATTTCACTGGTACCTCCTGAGTTTAAAATCTATGAATTTACAAGCAGTGAGCCGCCCCGAGCTGTTTGCAGGAGGGGCGGGGTATAAATATATTAAATAAAATAAAATAAATAAATCTCTTCTTTTACCTTCTGGGACTGTCTCGACATGAATTGTTAGTTTAGTCTGCTTAATGCCAATTATTTCATTTCATGATTTATTTTTCACATTTTACCTCACCCTTCTCCATAGACTCAGGGTGGCTGTTATTGGCAGTCTGTTGTTGGTGTCCGAGGACCCTTGTTCACCCTGTTTTCCCCGTTGCCACCAGTGGGGAAAACACAGAGAACATGGGTCCCTGCTTGTGTTTGCCTTTAAAAGTTATAATTGTACTTGAAGACTTGTGTGATTTTAAAATAGCATTTACAGTACAATTAAAAAGTGGTTGTTGATGAGCGTGACATGTAGGAAGAAAAAGGGATAGAATGACAAGTAAAAAGAATTACAATTTGCACAGGCCGTTTGTGGGTCTGAACCAAAGCCCAGTGAAAGCAATTGGAGCCTTTTCCTTGGGTGCAGCCACACGAGCCGGGTGGGACCAATCCCCCAGGGAGGGCAGCTGCAGCCATCCCACTTCAGGGCTGTTGAGGAGAGCAGGCCACACAATCCTCTCCACGTGGGGAAGCTGGGAGGGTGGGCTGCTGTTGGACATCCTGACATTCCCTGGAGCGGGCCGAGGGACCAGCCACAGACACGGGCACCTGGCCCTGTGCCAACCCCATCCCCCGCCCACGCTGTGGAGATGCGAGAATGGCAACTGCCACTCAGCAGTGCTGGTGTGCTGCGGGGCGGGGCAGTACGGGGATTGAGCTCAAGCGGTGACTCAGTAACCCAGTTTGGACAGCTTTACCCCACTTTGGGTAATGCTACTACATGCTGCGTCCTCAGCCTTTTCTCCTTCTGTCCCCTGTCAGTGCTCCGCACGGGTAGCTCTGCGCGTGGCCGACAGGAGGCAGAAGAAGAATTCAATGTGCGCATGCGCAGCTACCCTCCTCTTCAGTCGAAACTTCTGCCTTCGGCTGTTCAGGAGGCGAGCCATCGGGCTCCTGCAAATAATAAAAAACAAGAAAAGAAAGACGTGAGTGAAGCCCTGGTTAGGGATACCAGGCAGAGCGGCGCCGGTTTAAAAAGAAAAAAACAAAAAAAAAACGGAGAGAGAAGCTGCCGCGCAAACCGCCCGGGAGCTCTCTCGGGGCCGGCGGGGAGTAGCCCAGTCCCCCCCCCCCCCCCCCCCAGCCAAGAGAACGGGGGTCAGGCCGCTCCAGGTTCCCGGCCGCAAAGCGCCCGGGAACCTATTTGAAGGGATCGGGGGAATCGGAGTCCCTTCCCCCCCCCGCCCGCTCACGCAACCGCTCACGGAGAGCGAGTCGGGCCGCGCAGTGCCGGTGCCGCCTCAGGCAATCGTGGACACCGTGAGTAGGCCAGTGGGCCATATCAGTTAAAAAACCTTCAGGGCTACTAGACAGCCCTACCCCCCCCCTCGGGCTAGCCAGCCTTAGCATGGAGGGAGCGCAGGGGACTGAGCCGTCTGAGACAACGCAGGGCCAGGGAGCCCCAGCCATGGATGTAGGGGCTCTGGCTGCATCCATTGAAAAGATGCAAAAATCCATAGACAGGCTGTGGGAGTTGCAGGGCAAAGGCCCTGGCATCCCCTCCCCCGCTGCCCCGATCGCAAAAAAAGCGGGAAAATCCACTGGCAAAGCAGGGAAGAGGGGCAAGCGGCCACCAGGGGGCACCATTACCAATCTTCTCAGATCCCCACAGCACTCTTCTGATGGGAGTGATTCTGAGGTGCTAGCCAAGAGGCCTAGGGAGCAAGACCAGTCAGGCCTGGGCCTAGAGTCAGAGGGTGAATCTGACCAGGACTGGGAGGATCTGGATGACCAGACCTCCGCAGACTACACTGACCCCAGAGATAAGCAGAGACAATTCCCCTTCGCCTGCAGGGATGAGTTTATAATGCAAGTGATTAAGACACTGAAACTGGTTGAGAAGCCCCCCAAGGAGGCCTCATCAGACTCACAAGAGGAGGATAATAGGGATTACATTCCTTCGGTCCATGGCAGAGACTCGGGGGCTCCGTTAGATAAGGCATTTGAGAAACTCATATTGGAGGAGTGGAAGCAACCCGATAAACCAAAGAGGATGAATAAGATTCAATCCTCTTTATATGCTCTCTCCAGAAAAAAGGAACCATTGCTAAAAAACCCAAAGGTTGATGCAGCAGCGGTCTCTGTGGCTAAGCAAACTGTGTTCCCCACAGAAGGGGATTGTTATCCTAAGGATGCCACGGATAGGGGCATAGAAACTTCCTTACGAAGGGGTCTAGACTGTTCCTCCACGGCAATGAGGGTGAATCTCATCTCTTCCTATGTGGCCAGAGCTTTATTGGCATGGACCCAGGAAGCACATGACCCTAATATTTCTGACAGAAGGGCTCAGGTTCTTGCTGCTCGTATTAATCTAGCAACAGCCTTCCTTGCTGATGCTACAGTGGACGCCATGGCTTGGTCCGCAAGGGCGGTGTCAACAGCAGTAGCTGGTAGGCGTAAATTATGGCTCAGAACCTGGCAGGGAGACCCAACTGCAAAGAACTTGCTCTCTGCCTCCCCCTATAAAGGTTTCAAGTTATTTGGTGTATGCCTAGACAGTGTCCTCGCAGACGCCAATGATAAAGCAAAGCAAAGAAACCTACAGCAAATGGTGACAAGAAAGTCTTCCTTTCGGACCCCTTACTTCAAGAACAGAGGGGGATACAGTGCGGGGTATAACCTTTTTCGTCGACAAGGGCAGTACAGGTTCGATCAGCCAAACCGTTTCAATTCCCGCAGAGGGTCTAGAGGCCAGGGGCCCAGACAGGACAAGCAACGCCCTAGACCTTTCACTCAACCAAAAAAGCATGATGCATGACTGGGCCGGGCCCATACAAGTAGGGGGCAGGCTTCAACATTTCTCCAATTGCTGGGCAGATTCAATATCAGATGCCTGGGTACTGGACTGTGTCACTCACGGCTACAACATAGATCTAAAAGGAATTCCACGACAGGGTTTTATCGCATCCCCACGCTCTACAAAACCTCAAAAGCACCACGCAATGCTCCAGGAGATACAGAGACTCCTCTCCATAGGGGCAGTGGAACACGTACCCCCGAACCAAAGGGGTGTAGGCCTATATTCCATCCTCTTCCTAGTGCCCAAAAAGGAAGGGACCTGGAGAGCGGTGCTGGACCTAAAGTCGCTCAACAAATCAGTGAAATATCAACGTTTCAAAATGGAGACAGTCTCCACGATTTGTCAGGTCATCAAGAACGGCGACTGGTTAGCGGCCTTGGACCTCCAGGATGCGTATCTGCATGTCCCAATAGCAGACAACCATCGCCAGTGGCTGAGGTTCTGCTATCAGGGGAACCATTACCAGTTCAGGGCTCTACCATTCGGCCTCTCGTCAGCGCCGAGAACGTTCACCAAGGTCCTGATTCCCTTGATCGCAAATCTTCGGAAGGAAGGAGTCCATATCTACCCTTACCTCGACGATCTGCTCATCAGGGCCCACTCCAGGGAGAGGTCCATGGCAGACGTAGCGAAGACAATCAACTATCTAGAGAACCATGGTTTCCTAGTCAACAAGGCAAAGAGCCACTTGATCCCAACGCGGCAACTACAACACCTAGGAGTACTCATAGATACTTCCTTAGGCACCGCACGCATACCTCTGGACAGACAGACACGCATCAGGAGGATGGTGACCCAGCTGACAGGTCAACCCCGAGCAAGGTTGAAACGCCTAGCGCAGTTGCTAGGTCTGTTAGTATCCTGCACCAAGCAAGTGCAATGGGCGCGCTTCCATCTTCGCCCCTTGCAGCAGCTGCTCAGGCCTATGCAAAAAGAGCTTACGAATGGTCTGAATCCATGGGTCCAAATTCCAAGAGGTTTTCAAAGCTCAATGTCCTGGTGGTTAGGAGACACAACGTTCAGCTCCGGAACTCCACTGGCGGATCCCCCTCGCATAGTCGTAACAACGGACGCCAGCCTGACGGGCTGGGGAGCCCAGATGGGGGCCGCATCGATCCAAGGTCTGTGGTCTCCCATAGAGCGAACCCGGCACATCAATTTTCTGGAACTCAGGGCCATTCGCCTAGCACTAATACAGCTGGCTCCCAGCATACGGAATTCACACATACTGATCTACACCGACAACACGACGGCAAAGGCCTATATCAATCATCAAGGGGGATCCAGGGCACAGGCACTTCATCGGGAGGCGGTGAAATTGTTCACCTGGGCTCAACACAATCTCCTATCAATAAAAGCTCTACACATAAGAGGTTCAGACAACATCCAGGCGGACTGGTTGAGTCGTCAAACACTGGACCCACACGAGTGGCATCTGCACCCGGAAGTATTCCAGTCTGTGACGAGGAGGTTCGGGCAACCAGTGATGGACTTGTTTGCAAGCAACCAATCCAAACAAGTGCAAAGCTACATGGCAAAGTATGCGGACGGGGACGCAGAGGCGGTGGATGCACTCAACCAACAGTGGCCAAAGGACCTGCTGTATGCTTTTCCACCGATACCGTTAATATCCAGGACGGTGATCAAGATCTTCAGGGAGCAAGCTCACGTGATTCTGATTGTTCCGTTCTGGCCACGAAGGCCATGGTTTTCCGATCTGGTGGAACTGAGCTTGGAGACCCCATTCCGTCTTCCATTAAGACCGGACCTGCTCTCCCAGGGTCCTCTCTGGTGCGAAAACATTGCCATTCTACAGCTGACAGCATGGCACTTGAACGCACAGCGTTGAGAGCACAGGGCTATTCAGAGGCTGTCTTGAGCACCTTACAGCAAGCTAGACGCCCGGCCACCAGAAGGGCCTATGGATCCTCCTGGAAGACTTTTGCTCACTGGGCAAGCAACAAAGGGGTGGATCCTACACAAGCTGGGGTGCAGGACATTCTACAATTCCTTCAAGAGGGTTTAGAGAAAGGTCTGAGACCCAATACATTGGCTCGCCAGTCGGCAGCCATTGCTTCCGTATTGCAGTCCATTTCCCACAAGAAGATTTTGCCACATAGACATATTAGGCAATTTCTACGGGCGGCACGTAATATCTCTCCGCCAGTAGTACACAGATGCCCGTCGTGGAACCTTAGCCTGGTTCTGGATGCACTCACGAGGGCCCCGTTTGAGCCCATGCAACATGTATCTTTATATATATTGACACTTAAGGTCGTTTTCCTAGTGGCGGTTACATCCGCCCGAAGGATTTCTGAACTTGGAGCTCTATCAATAGATGAAAATTACTGTTCATTTAGTGAGCAGTCTGTCACTCTTAGACTAGATGAGGCATTCATCCCTAAGGTGAACTCTACCTTTCACAGGGCTCAGGAGTTAATCTTGCCATCTTTCTGCCCTAAGCCCTCTCACCCTAGGGAAAAAGTCTGGCATACCTTAGATCTCAGGAGAGCCCTTAAGATATACATTAACAGGACTCAGGGAATCAGATCTACTTCTGCCCTGTTCATTAACATTAGGCCTAGTTACAGGGGTAAAAAGGCTTCTAAGGTACTAATCTCTAAATGGGTGAAACAATGCATAGTGGAAGCCTATAAGGCTAAGAACAAGGTTCCTCCCTTACAGATATGGGCTCACTCAGTCAGGGACGCTGCCACTTCTCAGGCCTTCAAAGCTAGGGCATCCTATGAGGAGATATGCAGGGCGGCAACCTGGTCCTCCCCGCATACCTTCGTCAAGCACTACAAATTGGACGTTTTCAAGTCCGCGGATGCCGCGTTTGGCAGGAGGGTCTTGCAGGCGGTTCTGGAGGTTCCCAGGGCTGTTTGCTCCCACCCATAGTTTCCGGGCTCGGGTACATCCCGTGCGGAGCACTGACAGGGGACAGAAGGAGAAACAAAAATTGGTCACCTACCTCGGTGAATTTGTTTCTCTTCTTTCCAACTGTCAGTGCTCCGGCCCTCCCTGTCAAACAACTCATACCTGGATGGGGGGTCATGTTCCAATGCCCTATTTTTCTGCCAGCTTAATGTTCCCTAACTTTTGTTCCACTTCAGTGAGGTTAGTTGACAACTCTCATAGAATGTTAGGATCCAGTTCAGACCGTAGTTTTCTCAGTTCAAGTTACAATTATAATCTGTTTAGGCCCCTAAGGGGCATGATCATTAATGATCATTAATGAGTATGAGTTTTCCAGACAGAAGGACACTATCCTCGGCTTGGTCATCGACTGAAGAGGAGGGTAGCTGCACATGCGCACATTTAATTCTTCTTCTGCCTCCTGTCGGCCACGCGCAGAGCTACCCGTGCGGAGCACTGACAGTTGGAAAGAAGAGAAACAAATTCACCGAGGTAGGTGACCAATTTTTGTTTTCAGAGGACACAGTGCGTAGCAACCAGCTGCCCACTCCGCCCCAGGGCAGGGTGAACATCTGGAGGCTGCTGGGCACACAAGCCACTGCATCGCGTGGCAACGGTGCCCAAATTGGGGTAATGCTGCCCAATTCGGGTTACCATCTCATGTGGCTGTACCCAACTGACTTTGGATCAGATCTTGTGTGTACAGCTTGACGGTGCCAAATCAACCAAAAGTGTGTGATATATCAGTTAGTAGTGGGAGGGGAATTCTTTCCACTAGACAAAATGTAAAGGACCTTTGCATCTCCTTTATATTCCAGGTTGTCATGCTGGCGATGTACAACCTCTCTCTGGAAGGAACTGGCCGTCAGGGTTACTTCAGATGGAAAGAAGACATTTGTGCATTTATTGAAAAACACTGGAATTTTTTATTGGGAAACAGGTAAAGCCAATATGGTGAAAGGTAAAAATGAAAATGTTTTGCAAAGAGGGTTTCAGCTGTTCATATTTTTTACTACAGTATAAAAAGCCTCTTAGAAACATCAGGTTATTCCTCATAATATCTCATAATTTGCCTCTGAACACCCATGGGCTGATTTCAAGTTTTACGATTGGAGGAATAAATGAGATACACCAATATAAAACTGCTGAAGATATAGTTTTTGGATCTATTTTAATATTTTGAGCATTCATTTCAAGCCATGATGACACTGTTGCTTTTCACATTACACAATTTTTTTTTTTTTTTTATATTTTTTAAAAGTGTCTCACTCTGCATTTTTCACAGCTCTTAGCCACCCTAAGAATTCCTAGTGATACAACGTCACATGTTACCTGTAGCATCCCTGAACATCTAATGAAAGAGTCTTCTAACCTTAGCTAAAGTAGCATTTTCCTTCTGTAGAGTCTAAGTGACTTAGTGGTATTGGAAAGGGAAGTGACAGAATAAAAAGTTCTATTCATCTGTCTTTCTACACAGTGGCCTGGCATTGTTTAGTTGGATAAAGCAAGGAACAAGTTTTCCTGAGTACTCCCTGTAACTCACTAATCTTTTCTGGCTGTTATTTGGACGGAATCATGTTTGCCAGACTGGGCAGAGGAAAGGCAAAACTTCTCGAGTTCTAGATCTGTTCCATGGTATGGATCCTGGTGCTTTAAAATGATCTTTCAGCACTGCCCTAATGTGAATTGTTTGCCTGTTTCTAAATGAAAGTACTTTGATTGCTGTGTTACCTGACACCACCATTGGTGGGCCCAACATCTTTTAAGAGTTAGACTATACATATTCTCCCAGGGAGGTCCTTCTCCTTTATGGCCAGCTCTATACACTGGGGTTGGATCACCACCTTGACCCCCAGTAGGCAGACCTCAAGTCTTGGAACATGCACAGAGTGGGTCTAACCCCTGCATCTCCGTCGATTGTCCGCCTCTGGACCAATAGGACGTGGACTTTCAGTCCTCCGCCCCAGAGTATAGAGCCCTGTAGGAAAGGCCTTTGCAGGGCTGGGTGATAGTGATTGCCATCCCCGTTCACCCTTCCTTTCTTCCAAGAGGGGAGGGACAATCTACCTTTACCCCAGACTCGCGTTCCAGCCAGTTTGAGAGCTGAGAAGAGGGGGCACAGAAGAGACCATCCAACTGAGTTTCTCCTTTCTGCTTTGGGAGCCCGCTGAGGAGTCCACTGCCCTAGTGCAAGCCAGCAACCCACGCAGTGTGGTGCTTGGACAATCTGTGGAAAGCGGAGGCTACAAACTGTTGGGAGTGGTTCCCCACTGCTGCCAGATCTTGAGGCTAGAGCCAGGGCAGCAGCCACGCAGGGACAGGCTGCGAGCCACCAGGAGCTGTTTTCAGCCAAAACAAGACGGCGGTCGCGGGGAGGAGAGACCTAGCCAAGAGGAGGAAGGCGGCTCCGAATCTGTAAGATCCCCCTGTGACGCAGTATCCATAGTGGACCCTCATATGGGGGTTTAAAAGAAATCCTCTCCTCTTTCTGAGACCACAAGTGCCATAAATGCAGACACCCCCACTCCCTAAGAAGAATGGGAAGGGAAAGAAGCCCCCCATCAAGGGAGACTTCCAAGGTGGCATGGAAGGGGAAGCAGCCTGCCCCCCAAAGGCAACAGGACCCCCTAGGGTCATACGTAATCTCTTGTTCTGACTCTGAGGAGGTGCAAGATGGGAACTCATCCATTGAAGAGGAAGACCTACACCCCTTTCCTTCCAAGTCCTCCAAAGGGAAAAAGCCCCTCAAGGGAAAGAGGGAGGAAATAGTGAAAGGGCTGACTTCAGAGGAGTCGGGCCTCTGGTGATGAGGGTGGCCCTTCCTCCCACCCCAGAGGAGACCCAAATACTCGACAAGCTCCTTGAGCCATCCATGGACCCTGAAAGAGAGTTCCCTGTCAGATACAGGGAACAGCTGTACAATCTGGTGCAGAGAGCACTGGGTTTTAAGGAAAAGAAAGCAAAACAGGAGTCCACTGAATCTTCTGGGGAGGGGGATGGTTCTGGATAAAGCATTTGAGAAGATAATACTCATTCACTAAGAATAAGGACTTAGTGCTTGCTACTCATAAGGTGGATGCAGCTGCAGCATCCCTCACCAGGAAATCAGGTTTCCCCACAGAGGGTGATTATTACCCAAGGGACCAGACGGATAAGGGGATAGAGGTGAGCCTCAGAAGGAGTTTCATGGTGATCTTTGCAGTAATTAAGATGGCCACCCTCACATCTCCCGAGTACTCATGAAGTGGATAAAGAGGGCATCTCATCTAAGATGAATAGGGTTCTAGTTACCAGTATCCAGCTAGCATACTCATTCCTAGTGGTCTTGTCCACTGACATACTATGCTGGGCTTCAAGGGAGGGGGTGTCAAATGTTGCAGCATGCAGGTGTCTGTGGTTAAGATCCTGGAAGGGAGATGCCATGGCTAAGAATATGCTAGTGGCAGGTCCATACCAGCGATCAAAATTACTGTTTGGGGTGTGCTTGGACAAAGTTCTTGCAGGTGCCTCCAGTAAGTCCAAGAAACAGACTTTACAGAGTCTCAGTAACTCGAGAAGGTCCTTTCACCCCTACAGCTTGGGGAGCTACTCAACTGTTTCTAGAAAGCCCTACACCGCTCCCCAGGAAAGCCAGCCGAGGGGTAGATCTCGTTGGACTCCTCCATCCCAAACAAGGGACAGGGTCGGGGCACTCCAAATCAGATGTGTGACTATTTGACATTGTCCCTGAGAAACCCACGAACCTAGGGGACAAGTTGCTCCTCTTCACAAGCAGGTGGGAGGCGGCAACATCAGATGCGTGGATTGTGGAAACCACAAGGTCAGGATATGCAATAGAGTTTTGTCGTTTCCCCTCAGAGTCCTCTTTTTTCTCCCCAGTTTCAAAGAAGCCTGGAAAAAATGAAGCAATACTACAGGAGATAGCTTGTCTGTGGCGGATTGGCGCCATGGAACCAGTTCCAGCAGAGGAAAGAGGATCAGGCCTGTACTCCCTGCTGTTCCTAGTGGTCAAAAATCAGAGGACTGGAGGAGGATTCTGGACCTAAAAAAACCATTTCGTAAAAGTAAAAAAATTTCAGGATGGAAACCCTCCAATCCATATGTCTTGCTCTGGCGCAAGCGGAGCAGCTGATGTTGCTGGACCTGAAAGAGGCCTATCTCCACATGCCTATTGAATCATCGGAGTTGGCTGTGCTTCAGCTACGCGAACCATCACTGGCAGAACAGAGCCCTCCCCTTCGGATTGGCGACATCACTGCGGACATCCACAGAGGTACTGGTTCCCATCCTAGCAAACCTCTGGTTAGAGGGCATCCACCTTCACCCCTATCTAGATAACCTCCTCATCAGGTCCTTCTGGAGGGAGAAGGCCCTGGGCGATCTGGCCAGGACAGTAGAGTACCTACACGTACACGGCTTTGTGGTAAATTTCAAACAGAGTGATTTAATCTCCACACGGAGTGTGGGAGTGATCCTGGACACTCACCTCCACAGGGTGTTAATATCGGGGCAGAGGCAGGACAAACTGCGCCTTCTGATTTCCCGGATCAGGAGCAGGCCTTAGCAAGCCTCCCGGAACTAATGATCTCTTGCATGCAGCACCTGCAATGGGCCAGGTTCCATGGGAGGTCCTTTCAAGGCCTCCGTTGCCCATTCCAGGCCCAGCTGGTGAAAGGCCTCAACCTGTAGGTACTGGTACCTCTGAAAGTAAAAGACACTTTACAATGTTGGATGGCGGAGGGGCGCTTCGAGCACGGGGCTCTCCTGGCAGAACCTGTGACCAGACTCCCTCTGGCGACAGATGCCAGCCTGTAAGACTGGGGGGCCATCTAAACAAAGGGCAGCCCACGGGGCAACAACACAGCATCAACTGGCTGGAGCTGAGAGTGATTTACTTAGCGCTGTTGACTTGAGAGAGGTGCAGAATCAACACGTTCTGGTCTACACAGACATGACCACCAAGGCCTACTTGAACCATCAGGGAGGTTCTCTCTTGCAGTCTCTTCACTTGGCAGGCCTATCTGCTGAGGAAATGGCAGATGTCAACCTCACATCACTGAGGGTGCTTCACATCCAAGGCAAGACGAGCATTCAAGTGGATTGGCTGAGCAGGAGGTCTGTGAACTCAGGGAGTGTTCACTCAGCGAGCAAGTCTTCAATCTCATAACCGCTACGTTTGGGCACCCGATAATATATTTGCCACCAGAGACAACGCCAAGGTGAGGACTAACATGTCCCGATTCCACAAGGTATAAGCAGTGTCCCATGACGCTCTCAACCAGGTATGGCCAACGGGTCTAGTGTATGCCTTCCCGCTGATTGGCAAGCTGATGATTGGCAAGTTGAGTTGAGAGCGGGTTCCATGATCTTGGTGAGCAAGTTCTGGCCAAGGAGACTTGGTTCACAGACCTGCAGGAGCTGAAAACAGAGCTGCCCCTCCATCTGCCTGTCACACGATCTCCTTTTCCAGGGACCAACCCTGTACGAGAACCCAGGGCTTCTCTGGCTGACAGTGTGGAGGTTGAGTGGAGAGCACTGAGAAAATTAGGCTATTCTAACGCAGTCCAAGACAGCCATATACAGTCTAGGAAGCAGTCCACGAAGTGCTTGGAGGGTATTTGCTCAGTGGTGTGAGGCAAAATCAGTTAGGCCCTTCAGGGCAAAGATTTATTTATTTATTTATTTATTTATAAAATCATTTTCTACCCTGCCCCTCCTGCTCCAAGCAGCCCAGGGTGGCTTACAATGTTAAAACTCATAAAATCAATAAAACAAAAAAATATATAGTAAAATACAACAAAAAGAGAAGGCACAAAATCAGCCCTCTCCCCATCCCACCCTACACCCCATCTCCCTCGCCAAAAGCCAGACAGAACAGCCAGGTTTTACACACATGATGGAAGGAGGAGAGATCCAGAAGGACGCCCCAGCGAACCGTAGAGGCTGCTCCAGAACGTGGAGAGCGAGGCGGTCCCGCAGGTAAGTCGGGCCAAGGCCGTATAGGGCTTATATAGGTCAAAACCAATACCTTGACTCGGGTCCAGAAGACTATAGGCAGCCAGCGCAGGCTAAGACGGTACTGGCGTTCCTTCAAGAGGGTCTGAGTAAGGGGTTGAAACCTAACACCTTGACGAGGCAGGTGGTGGCCCTAGATAGTATCCTCTTCCTGTTCAGGGTAGTAAGGTAGCCACCCACCCGCACAATAAGTGCTTCTTGAGATTGGCTAGGTTAATCTCCCTTCCAGTTATTCATCGTTTTCCTTCTTGGGACCTTAATTTAGTTTTACAGGCATTACTTAAGGTTCCCTTTAAGCTCTTGAAAAAAAAATCTCCTTATATTTTCTTCCATTGAAAGTGGCTTTCCTCATAGGCATTCGATCAGCTAGGAGAGTGTTAGAGCTAGGTGGTCTCTCCATAGAACTAGCTTTCTGTATTTTCAGAAAGAATTCAGTGATCCTTCGGTTGGATCCTGCATTCCTGCCTAAAATAAACATGCCTTTTCATAGGGCACAGGAGATTGTCCATTCATCTTTCTGTCCCAATTCCTCTCATCCTTAGGAGAAAATCTGGCATAAGCTGGATGTATGTAGAGCCCTTAAGGTGTACATGGAGAGGATTGCTCCATTTAGATGCTCTTTAACTCTTTTTGTGAACTATCACCCTGCCAGAAAAGGGATCAAGGCCTCAAAAACTCGGATCTCGTGATGGATCTCTCACTGGATAGCTGAAGCCTACAGGGCGGCGTATTGAGCTCCTCCACAGTCAGTTTCTGCTCCTTCCCTTAGGGGAGTTGCCACTTCATGGGTTTTCAGAGCCCAGGCTCCTTAGGAAATTTATCGAGCGGCCAGTTGGTCCTTGATTCACACTTTCACCAGTCATTACAAAATTCATGTTTAGGAGCCCATGAAAGCAGCCTTCAGCAGGAGGGTATTGCAGACAGTGCTGTAACTTGTAGGCCTGCAAAACTTCCTGTATTGACTGTTTTTTCCCCTAGTTATCCCCCCACCCCCATAAGTACTACTGGGTGACACTGCTTTTGGGACATCCCCAGTGTATAGAGTTGGCTGTCCAGAAGAAAGGAAATTCCTTAGGAGAAAGGAAAATTGGGCACTTACCTCGTGAATTTCCTTCTATGGGGGGTGGGGTCTTCCTGGATGGCCAGCTACCCTCCCTGTAGCGGTAATTGGAGTACTTTTGTTTTCACTCAGATTAGGGAGATGAGCTCCTTACAGACTTGACTTTGTGTTTTCTTGCCTTGGTGCAGTGGTTTCAGAGTTGACGCGAGCAGGTCTCCTTGGGGGTATAGTTTTAGTGATTTTGAGGACAGTTAGAATGCTTTGAAACCAGCTGGGAGATGCAGGGGTCAGATCCCCTCTATGCATGTTCCAAGAGTTGAAGTCTGCCTTTTGCTGGTCGAGGTGGGGCTCAAACCCCAGTATATAGAGCTGGCCATCCAGGAAAATCACCTGTAGAAGGAAAATTCACAAGATAAGTGTCCAATTTTCCTATCTCCTTTTGGAGGCAACAAGATTGCAAAGAGGAAGGCAGCAGAGCACAAGCTTGCGAGAACTGTCCCCTCCTGATAAATTCTAATCTCGTCTGAAAGTCTCTCCTCCTTCGTGAAGTGTCTCTTCTTCTCTTTACTGCCCCACCCAGCCCTTGAAGAAAAGAAAATGTAATGTGCTGTCTGCTCTTTCCTTGTCTTGTGCCCCACAAGGAAGAAAAGTCAGGGTTGATACAGTTCACACAGCTTTTTTATTCCTTCTAAGTTAAAACAAAACAAAACAAAACAAAACACAAAAGAGTAGTAAAATCTAACAGACAATGGTACTTGACAGAAAAAAGGACAGAAGTTCGGTTTTCCTCCTGCAGCTTTGTCTCCACCCCACCTCTTTTATGACACCTCTGTCTCCACTGCCCATTGCCAAGGAAGCACCACTTCAAGATGCTACAGAATCCCTTACAGGGAGGTGAATAAGAGGTGCTAGGAAGAGGCAGGGAGCATCTCCCATTATCTCCCCTCCAACAACGTCCTTGCCATCACATAGGGCTGGACTTAAGGAGAAGCAGTCACTTAGGGCTTCACATGGTATAGGGTCTCCAGCTTTCTAGCTTCTTGAACCCCTTCCCTTCTGGATCCAGCACGGGGGCAGACAGGTGGGTAAGTGCTCTGCATACAGGCACCAGCTGCTCACCCAGCTGTTCAGCTCCTGCCTTTCTCCTTCGTGCTGGAGGGGAGTGGCAGAGGAAACTGCCGACAAGCAGCTGGCAGCCCTGCCCTCTACAGTTCAGGGCCCTCAGCCACCCACCCTTCTTGCTGCCCTGCCCTGCCTTTCCTCTGCTTCATTCAGGTCAGCTGTGAGTGTAGTCAGCCAGCTATCCTTATTAAGCCTGTCACAGACTGGAAGCTTGGTGGGCCTAAAATAGGCCAACGGCAGCTTTTGCCCCAAATCACCCTTATTACATTAAAGAGAAATGTTGGCTAAGTTGCATTTCAGCAGTCTTTATCTTTAAGGTTGATGATTTTAAAGCCGGAAAGAATACAGGTCCAGGAGCTAGGTAATCCATCTCCTTCGCTCTAAGCTCAATGTATTTTAAAGTTTAATAATGGCTTAGATTTGAAAATAGTGGTGCACTAGGTCTACAAAGTAAGTTCTGCCCCTGTGAGTTGCCAAAATATATCTGCTGCTCTAGCCACATTGCAAAGATATTTTAAATATGAATGTGCTGCCTTGCTTCATTAGGCTTGTTGAGTGTGACTGCTCCTCAGGCTGCTCCTGCATATACTGCTGCAGATTGGTCTTTTGCAATCCCTCACATATCACTAAGCTAGAAGGGCACATATTTTGCTGCTTACATAGGCTGAGCTCACATGTTGATGGAATGGAGTGAGACCTTATGCTTGTTTTAATAACATTTCTGAGTATATCCACCTGTAACGCAATCACTTTTGAACACTACATTTGATCACTTCAAAAATTTCAGGGAATATTCTAGGCGTCCATAGGTAGAACTTTATTAATTGTTTGGTGAAAGTTGGAAAACTGCAAATACCTGTGCCCATGGCAGTTTTTGGCCCACCTGTTCTGTTCTGTTTGGGCTCTGATATTTCATAAGTCATGAGCACAGCCTATATAAAAACTGTCACTAGTCAGAGCTCAAACTACAATCAAAGGAAATTGGCTGCTGGAGTGAGCTATTACATAGGGCACAGCCAGACGAGGTTGCGACGGCCCGATCCCTGTGCGGACGCATGGAGTGCAAACACAGCCACCGCACTGTGGGACCAGTGTGAGGAGCCGTGCATATGGTCATGGGGAAGCCAGGTGGGCCGGAGCTGCCACCATGGCCAGGGTGGGTTGTGGTGCTTGCCACACGAGTGGGCCTCCTACCACTGGCTTGACCTAACTCCTGGCCATGATGTGTCTGTGCGCGAAAGGTGATAGCTACTGCCACTCATGGCCCCACAACAGTGCTTCCTGCATGGCCAGGCATGTGTTGCCCCGCCCTGGGCAGCCTTACCCCATGTGGGGCAATGCATCCTCAGAATTTTCCAAGGATGCCTCACGTAGCAGCCAGCTGTTCATCCCATCCTAAGGCGGGGGGAACATCTGGTGGGCACCGGGCACATAAGCCACTGCATCCACATGACCCAGCTGCCCAGGGAGGGGTAAGGCTACCCAAGGCATGGTAGCTTCCCCTGCCTGTCTTGTGTGGCTGCACCCATAAACACTTCCCAACCCCACTTTGCCCACATCTACCTTTTCTCTTCCAGACTGCTGTTGGCCTAGATTTTTCCCCTTTCCTTGTATGGAATGGAGGCATTCTCACTTCAGAAGTAACCAACCCAATCCTTCCCTGACTTTTTCTGATGCTTTATGGGTGGTAGGATGGGATTTGGTGACTTTTCGTGTGCAGGAGGTCATGCTAGGATGGTCCTTTCTGACCTTAGACTATATAGCTAATTTGCATGCCACCATTCGATTAGTTGTGATGCATCAGTGGTATGAGAGAGACTTGGACATGTATCAGGAGTTGTAATAAATAGAATAATTTCCATTTCTGCGCTTATCTTTCACCGAAATCAACAAAGTTCTGTTCACTGATAAACATTTCCTCAAATTTTGGAATTGATTGGATACAGTTTTCAAAAGTTAGCATGTTGCAGGCAGATGAACAAAGAAATGTCATCAAGCTGAGTATACATGGCCTAGCCAGAAAGAATAAAGATGAGCCCTCCAGTTGCATTTGTAGAGTCACTTTTCAGAGCACTTTTCTCACTGTACATCCTTGGGTGGCTTTTGGATCTTGGTATGCCAGTGTATTCCTTCCCCTTTGAAATCATGTAGTGGAAATGAGGAATAGTAGAATGGCTGGAAAGTCTAAGATCTGCAAGCCAAGTGGAATGTTACATTGAAATCTGTGGCATAAAGAGATTTAAGTTCAGCTAAAACTTTATTCGTGAATGGAACCTTATAACTCCTTTCCTTGATTTAGGAAAAAGACTTCAACTTGGTGGAGCACTGTTGCTGGCTGTCTTTCTGTGGGGAGCCCTTTATTTTTCCGATCAGGGGCCCAGGAGTTTGGAGAACCAGGATGGTGGAAACTTGTTCACAATAAACCTCCAATAATGAAACCTGAAGGAGAGAAACTTTCTGCATCTGCACTGAAAGCAAAAGGTGAGTGTTCTGACAGTGGTGGTCCTGGAACCTACAAGAGAAGGAGCTACTTTGGATCTAGTTTTAAGTAATGCGCAGGACCTGGTGCAAGGGTTAATGGAGTAAACAGCCACTTGGCAATAGTGACCATAATATAATTCCATAATCAAAAAACCTCTGGTTTACAAGAAGAGTTAAGGCTCTTTCAAATGTAGTCATGCACTAAAAAGCATGGAAATTGCAAGTTAAGGCTCCCGCCTTAGCTTTTGTGCCATGTTAACAGTAAAGATATTGTACAGCTTCACATATTGTATTCACTTACAACTTAGGCTCTTTGCACCCACACTTTGCCTTCATCTTTCAGCCCTAATCCTCCTCCTCTTTGCAGGTTGGGGGCAACACTGAAGCTGAGGACAGGAGGGCGTGGGATGGCCCCTCTTCCCCTCCATTTCCTCTTTAAGAAAGAGAGAACTTAGGAGTCCTGGTTCCTGACCCTTCTCCCCCTCTAATCTACTTGGTCCCAGCCCTGTAACAGAGAACTCAGGACTCCTGGCTTCCAGCCTCTCCACCCCACTCTAATCTAGTAGGCTGCACTCCCTTCAGAGGCAACTCAATAGTCCTGGTTCTGAGCCTGTTCTCAACCTTGTAACAGACAACCCAGGAGTCCTGGGTCCAAGTTGCCTCTCTAACTCTGTAGCCCCCACTCCCCTCACAGAGAACTCAAAAGTCCTGGGAAATATCTGTATGTGTCATATGGACCAGAAGTAAGGTAGTGTGTGGAATGACAAAAAACCCCAAGAAAAATACGAGAGGAAATTGAATAACAGGGAGGGAGGCTATTGGGAGTCAACAGATAGGGAGTCAGTGATGGTAAATGGGTTAAACAATAGGACGGCTCGCCCTGGTCTCCCATCAGTCTTCTGAATCTGTTATTTCACTCAGAACCTTGTTATTGTAACTATTTCTAATTCCTCCTGTCATTCCACCCACTTACTTGTTCCTGCACACTCTTTGTATTTTTCCCTGTCATTCCAACCATTCCACTTACTGCATCTGGTGCCTTCCTTGTTATTTCACATCCTCTTGCCTTCCCTATGTACTCCCAAAGATGCAACTGTGTAATTTCACAGTCACTTAATTGGATGTTGGAATTTAATTTATTTATTTCATTATATTTCTATCCCGCACCCTCCTGCTCACAGAGCAGCTAAATACTAAATGACAATAGTATTGATTTAGAAATTGGCACTGCTGTTGCCTCCATTCCTTCAAATGGCCATTCCATTTTATTAATTTCAATGCACACCCAACTTAATTTTAATTAAACATTTGTATACGACTCTACCCAGCTTCACTGTGCTCTAGGAGGGCAGTGGAGACTAGTGGATAAGAGGGATGGTTGTGAGCCATTAGTCAGCTGTTCCATTCTCCCCAACTGAAATTAAAGGATAGAAGGAAAGAAAGGAGAGGGTGAGGGGCCAGCTCATGCGCTCCTGTCCCCAGCTTCAGTGTTGCCTCCAACCTACAAAGAAGAAGAGGATTGGGGCTGAAAGATGAAGGCAAAGTGTGGATGCATGGAGCCTAATTTTGTAAGTGAGCATAATATATGCGACTCTACAATGTCTTTACTGCTAACATGGTATGGAAGTTAAAGCGGGAGCCTTATCTTGCAATTTCCATGCTTTTTAGTGCAGGATTGAATTTGCAAGAGCCTTAACTCATCTTGTAAATCAGAGGCTTTTGATTATGGAATATCCAATTTTTTTGTTAAATACAATGCAATGGAAAAACGTTGTTCTGTTGGTGCAGTAGAATGCTAAACAGTAGGGGTGGGACCCCGGGGCAATTACCGGATACCGGATTTACCGGTTTCCGGTTCTCAAGGAACCGGATTCTCGGATTAAATCCGGTATCCAGTACCGGTTTTATTCCATTGATTTAAATGGGGCACTGTGTCCCCATTGAAATCAATGGAATAAAATTCCTCCCCCCCTCCCCCTCCCAGGCTGCGCGGGTGGAAGGGGGGACCCCCCCCCACCCACCCTGCCCAGCCTGGATTTTTTTTTAAAAAAGAGCTCCCCCCCCAGCACCAGCGGCCGCGGCGTCCCCGCAGCCGCCGGTAAGTATAGACCCGATCCCTGGGGGTGTGTGTGTTTAACACCCCCCCAGGGATCACCCCTACTACAAGCTCCCACGGTAGGTAGGTACCTTTTACTTTAGTTTTCAGCTGCTGGGCTCCGGGTGCGGCGGCGGGCGGTCCGG
>QEPC01001126.1:120849-136298 GCA_003113815.1 Sphenodon punctatus
GATGTCTCTTGAGTCTGTGTACTTCCTTTATCATGGCCTGGTGTTTTTGAGCGTTGTTGGATACTGGAGAGGAGCAGAAGGATTGCCTTGGGAAGTGGGAGAACTCGATTGAGTACCCCTCTGTAACAGTCCTTAAGACCCAGGCATCCGTGGTGGCGGTTTCCCATTGGGCTGAGAACTGCCTGAGTCTTCCCCCCACCCCAGTTGGGGTTGAAGACATGTAGCCCCAGAGTCATGCCTCTGACTTGGGGTGTCTTGTTCCTTGTGGTTGTTTGGATCTGTTTCCTGCTCCCTTCTGCTTGTTCCACCTGCTTCGGTATTTTTGCTGGTTGGCGCGATGTGGATAGAAGGGATGTCTTGAATTTCCAGCAGGTTGGTAGGCTGTGAAGGGATGAAAAGGTTTTTTGGAAGTCCCTACACTCTGGAGGGTTTGCTTCTTTGATTTATCAGCTGCATCCGTCAGAACCTTGTCGAGACAGACTCCTAACAGCTTTGCCCCCTGAAAGGGTCCCCCTACTAGAGTGTTCTTTGCAGTGTTGTCCCCCTTCCAAGATCTGAGCCAGAGTCTACGCCTGGCTACCACGTTGGAGGATGCTGCCTGGGAGGCCCATCGGAGCATATTGGTGGAGGAGTAAGTGATGAAAGCATAGGCCAGCTGTATTTGTGTTGACAATACTCTCGTCATCTTTTCTGAGGTTCGCGGGTCCCCAGCCCACTTGATCCAGGTCATTAGAGCTCTGGAAAAATAGAATGTGATTGTAGCCATTTTGATGACTGAGGCTATCTCCTCAAAGTTTCACTTTAGGATAGATTCGATCCCCTTGTCTGTGGGGTCGCGAGGGTAGCATTCCCCTTCTGTAGGGAATACAGAGTTCCTGGCTAGTGATGCTGCTGCTGCGTCGACTTTGGGTATAGCCAGGAGGGGTTCCTTAGATTTTGAAAGTGAATACAGGGACAGCTGCGCCTTATTTAATTTGTGTGGCTTGTTGGGCTGTTGCCACTCTTTCCTTATGATTTTCTCATAGGCCTTGTCTAGGACCATCCCTCTCTCTCTGGGATCTGCTGTAGGGATGTATTCGCGTTCCTCCTCTGATGATAAATCTGAGGGGGCGTGCTTGTCTTTTTTCTGTTGGGGGTGGAGGGCTTTTACTACCAAGTCAAAGATCTGGTCCCTGTACTTCGCTGGGAATTGCCTGTCTGGGTCAGATGAAGCCTCTAGCTCTTGCTCCTCGAGCTCTCCCTCCTCGAGGGAATAGGACCCTGTCTCTTCCTCTGAGGCCTGATGGTCGTCTGAGGCGAGACTTTCGTGATCCCCCCCCAACTTCCTCTACATTGACCCCGTTTGGGACTCCTGTTCCTCTTTTTCTTCCTGTTCTTTCTCGGGGCTTGGTCCTCCTCTGATGAGGGGATGGACCAGACATCCTCTGCGGGAGAGCCTGTGGATTCTGGGGAGTCTAGGAGCTCGTGGGCCTTGCAGGGCCTTTTGGGCTGGGGGAGCTTCCCCTTTCCCTGGGATCTGGGGGCAGGATCCCTGCTTTTTGTGGGTCTTGGGGGAGGACCTCTTCAATTCAGAGAGGATCTCCCTTAGGACCTCCATATGGGGGTCCTGGGCTGGAGGGTTCTGGCGTGGGGGGCTTACATTTTCCGCCGCAGCCGTGGTGTTCCCTGATTCCCCCGCCGACTCTGTTGCTACCTTTCCTCACCTCTTTGACATGGTCTGTGAGAGACGCGGAGAAGCTGTGTTTAACCGTCTCTCTCTTCTGTTTCTGGGGTCGGGAGATGCCGGCGGGAATGGCTGAGGCAGGGTAGAGCCGGGCTGTGCTGGGTCCTACTGCCCGTAGACACAGTTCCCAGGCTGCCGCTATTGGCTACTGCAGCCCCTAGAGGAGTGCGCAAAAGCTGAAGCAGTGGCTTGTTGCTGGGCTAGTTTTTTCAGCGCAGGCTTTTACCTTAGCTGCCCTGGCGCTGGATGCGGCCTGTAAGGGAGCACGGTCTGATTCTCGGGCCGTTCCCCGGGGGGCAGAGCTCCCCCTTCGCGTCTAATGGCGGCCGTGCATCTGGGACGATGGGAGCCCGGGGCTACTAGGTGCTGCTGTGGGGAGGCGCCGGACCCGATCCACCCCCTAGGTTACCCCTGGGTGGGGCGGGATAGTGTCGGGCTCAAGGCCGCAGCAGATATTGGATGGTCCCTGCCACCGTGGCTCCAGCGGGGTTAGGATCCCTTAGGATCGCTAGGCAGTCTCCCTCGGGGGCCGGTTATACTTGCTCTGCAGGGCTCCCCTGCCCGCAGGAAAGGGGAGCGCCCGGACTGTTGGCCCCAAGTCCCCTCTACCGGGGTGTGTGTGTGTGAATAGGGCGGAGAATTTCTCCTCCCCTAGCACTGGGGCCCCCTTCCTGCCTTATGTGGGCTGCCTGGTTCCTGTTCTTGAGAGGCAGCCTCCTCTGCTACCTATCAGTGTGGAGGCAGCCAACAAACTGGAGTCTGAAGGGGGTGAGATCCCCTTGGGCAGGCTCCGGAGAAACTTGCTGTGTCTGCCTCCTATTGGTAGTGGCGGGGATCTACCCTACTGTACAGACTGGCCATCCAGGAGGATCTCCCAGGAGAACTAAATTGCTATGCAAATTCAGCACTAATCTTGACAGGCAGTTGCAGCTGGACAGCTACAATACATGCTTTTTAAACCCAGCCACAGCAGTCCCCTCATTTTGCAATGTTATTCTGTAGATCGAGCATGTGCTAATTATTACACCCAATCCACGGTGTTGTCTGCCAGGTAATAGACCACAACAAGTACATTCAAAATGTGGGTTCCTCTTCATTACACCCTGCCGACAGACACCCCTCACCATTCCACTATGCAGTGCATAGTAACACGCCCCTCCCCTTGCTCTACCCTAGGGGGGTGTCGGCTACCTGCAGCCACGCCCTGGCGTACTTACCCCAGAACCAGGATCACGCTGCAGAGCAAGCTGCTTTTAAGAGTGGTGCTCTCACGAGCAAAGGAGGTTTCTGTGGAATAACAACCTCCTGCTGCGTCTGTTCCCTCAAGCAGTGGAAAGGAAGGGTTAAACAGCTGCTCTGGCCCCCAGCTTTCTCTGCTTGGAAATTTGCACAAAATTGTCAGCAGGAGGAACTAGAATAACCAAGCAGTCAGCGAGGCAAAGACATTGCTTTCCTTCCCACAAATGGGAGATGGAAGCGGGGGTTAAAGTGCGGAGGCTTGATGGGGTAGCTGGAAGTCCCTAGTCTCAATCTCTAATGCACAGAATATTTTCAGGTGTAAGAGGTTTCCTCTTCACTTTAACCCCATTTCTTTGCAGAGGTAAGTATCAGCCTTTAGTCCCATGCTCACGCAGAGGCAGGGGGTGTCGGTAGCAGCCCCCTTTCCTAGGGTTCTCACAGGACTGTATCACCTGAAACACAGCTGAGGCAAGGTAACGGAGGCTTGGGTGAACAAGGACCAGGCCCCCCTTCCCGCAGTTCCCACTCTGTGCGGGGCAGAGAGCAATGGTCCTGGAGACAGCATTCTATTCTATTCTATTCTATTCTATTCTATTCACACACGTTTTCTTTGCTGCCATAGCAGGGAGACACTTTTTATTCGTTTAAAATAAAGGGGGAAATGGATTTTGGAGAATCGGGGGGCGGGGAGGGGTTGCTTCAGGGAAGTATTGGTACACGCTTCTGGCTTTTTTGATCATGGCCCTTAATCCTCAACCCAGCTGACATGTGATAGTGACTGGGTGGAAGGCCATGGGGTATTAGTTTTTCAGGCTGAAACTGAGCTAATTTCCTTCACCTGCTGCTCCTCATCCCCCCTCCCCCCAGTACTATAAAGTGGGCCGGTCTCCACTGGCCTTCAGGTGGCGGACATGACCCCTCAGCTCTGCTGCTCAGAAGGATCCGAGCGCTCGCTGCAGTTGAAATGACAACAGAAGAACATCAGTCGTGCCATACTGGGTCAGACCAATAAGCTATCTATTCCCGGCTGTTCACTCCCACGGTGGTGTTAGACAAGTGCTTCCACACTCATTATGCATGTTCCAGGGCCGTATTGGTGCCCTATGCAGCCCTGCAACATGTATGATGGGGGGTAATGAGTGGGGAGGCACTTGTGTAAGCTCCTGACAGTCCCCTAAGCCTACTTGGCTAGTAGCCATTAATGGACTTACTCTCCAAGAAGTTATCCAATCCTTTTTAAAACCAACTATGCTACTGGCCTTGACCACATGCTCTGGCAAAAAATTCCACAAGTTAATTGTGCGTTGAGTGAAAAAATACTTTTATTTGTTTAAAATCTGCTATCAGTTAGTTTCATGGAGCGTCCCTGAATTCTAGTGCTATTTGAGAGGGTAAATAACCATTCCCTATGTGTACTCATTCCTCCCCACTCATGACTTTATAAACTTCTATCATATCCCCTCGGTCATCTCTTCTCCAAGCTGAAGAGTCCTAACCTATCAAGCCTCTCTTTGTACCGGAGCCGTTCCAGACCCTTTCTCATTTTTGTTGCCCTGCTCTCTACCTTTTTTAGTTCTACTATATCTTTTTTGAGATGGGGTGACCACAATATACCAGGTGCGGTCGCACCATCGATTTATAGAGAGACATTATGATTTTTCAGTTTTATTCTCCATCCCTTTATGAATAATTCCTAACATCCTGTTTGCTTTTTTGGCTACCGCCACACATTGAGTGGAGGATTTTAATGTATTACCCACAACAAGTCCAAGATCCTTTTCCTGGTTGGTAACCCCTCATTTAGAACCCAGCACTGTACACATATAGTTTGGATTATTTTTCTCTATGTGCTTCACTTTGCACTTGTCCCCATTAAATTCCATCTACCATTCCAATGCTCAGTCACCCAGTCTTGCAACATCCTCCTGCAATTCTTCATAGTGCTTGGGTTTTAATTACCTTAAATAACTTTTTCAGATTTGATCCTCACTTTTTACTCCCTTTTCCAGATCATTAATAAATATATAAAACACCACAAGACCCGGTACAGATTCCTGCGGCACTCCACTATTTACTTCTCTTCATTGCAAAAACTGACCATTTAGTCCTCTTTGCTTCCTATCCTTTTAACCGGTTACCTATCCACCATAGGACACCGCCTCCTGTCCTATGAGTATTTAATTTCCTCAAGTCTCTCGTGAGGAACTTTATCAAATGCCTTCTAAAAATTGAGATATGCTGTATTGACCGGCTCACCCGTATCAACATGCTTATTCAGACCCTCAAAAAATTGGAATAGATTGGTGAGGCATGGCTTCCCTTTGCTAAATCCATGTTGACTCTTCCATTACTAGGAAATTCTGTATTGAGGACTTAGGTGTCAATTGGTGGGAGTCCTAGACCTGCCTCAGGAAGGGCCTTGCGTGGCCCGAACGCTTGCTTATTTCCACCAACAGCAGTTGGTCCAATAAAAGAGAGAATTTGAACCACTGTGTGTCTGTCATTTGGGACCAACATGGCAACCACACAATCACTCTGAAGAAACACAGTCCTTTGAGTGCATAGTTCCCACATCATGAAACGCATGGATATCCCTTGTAATATCTGGTCTGGATATTATGCAATATGATGGAGGGATATGCAGTGATCTGGAAGGAGCAGGGAGTGGTGGAAGGAGTTTCTAGCTATACACTTTGGCCACTTTCAGATGTGATTAAACATGTACTTACGAGGCTGCGCATCCAAATCAGGCGCGGCTTTGATGACGTCAGAAAGGCTGTGCAGTACTGTTCTGGATTTTGCATCTCTGTACTGCACATTTGTCAGTGTGCCAAAAAGCTTCAATCATGTCATCAAAGCCACGTGTGATTTGGATGCGCAGCCTATACCTGCCCTCATAAGTACGGATTTAATCACATCTGAAAGTGCCCTTTGATGGTCACTTAGAAGCAAAAAGGGACCAACAGGAAAATGATGTTATTTGGGACTGAGGTTTGCTCTGGGTTATTCAAGCCACACAACACCATTTCTACTTGATAGAATCGCATCCTTGCAAGCAAACTGTTTCCACTGAGTCACCAAGAACAAGGATCCATTAAGCAACACAGGCAGTGGAAAGGGTTTCACACAGCACTCAAAATGTGGGTTGGTACCAGTACCCACTTTAAAAGAGCATTATGGGAATGGTTAGTTGGAACTAGTAGCCCAGCACCCTTTCTTGTAAGAATCAAAAGGCACCTTTGTAGTCTCTTAGCATTAGTTTTCAATCTAATCACTATTAGGGGAGCTCCATTTATAAATGGAAAATTCTTCAAAAGCATCCATGCTATGGTATGTAAAAGCTGTAACTTGTACTGTTAATCATCTTAAATGTTTTTGAAACCTTCTGTTTAGTTGTATTTGATATCACTTGTGCACTTAATCTTTAAAGGGAAAGGAGATTGTGCACTGATTTATTTAATCCTGCTCAGAGAATGATAAAGTTTGGTGTGTAACTATTCTGACTTTTTAAAACAATCCATTTAATTCATGAGGCATTTCTATTTCAACATGTGAAAAAACTCACATTAAAACCCCCTAGCCTTACTGTCACAACTGCAAGAAGATTGAATACATCGGAGACATACATTTTGTAAAGAATATTACTCTCAAAGGCACAGATCACCATCTCAGAACCTAGTGGTTCAAGAAAGATTCTTTTTCACATAGGGTGACTCTTCCTTAGCTCCAGGGTTAGGCTCTTATTTAAAAAGTTGAAAGAGGTCAGTGAAGTCAGTGGGGGGGGGGGGGGGGAAATAGGCACATAAGATTTCTTCAAAACAAAAAATAGCATCCAGGGCCATCTTCAATGAGAAACGTAGAGTCAGGAGTCAGACTCGTGCTTGGTCATGGTCAGTTTGTCCAGCATTCCCTGTCCAATCTTACTAGCAAACAAGGTAAGTATTTCCTCACTTCCAGTCTTCAGTGCTAAGTCATAGGACGATTGCCCTTTTCCATTTTTCTTCTTAATGCTGGCATTACAGCTGCAAAGAAAGAGTAAGGTTGATCAAGCTGTTGTAAAAAGGAAAATTGGGCCCTTATCTGTCAATTTTCCTTCTTGATGGATCTCCTAGACAGCAATCTGTACACTGGGGATGATCCCTGCCCCATCCAGCAGGAGGCAGACCAAAAACCAACAGAGCATGCATGGCGGGATCAGCTGCACATTGCTCTCCAGTTGTCCCAAAGCTGAAGACTCTGAAAAAGATTACTCAAGAACAGTGTGGAAACAGATAAGCCATGGAAAGATATATATACACAAACAGCTTCTCCGACCTTTTATGCCAGGGAGGGCTGGATTACTGTCCAAGAGATCCATCCAGAAGGAAAATTCACAGGTAAGGGTCCAATTTTCCTTTCTCCGATCTCCTGGACAGCAATCCGTACACTGGGGATAACCAAGCAGTGTCCCAATTAATATAAAGAGGGTAAAAAACACATGGTGTTCAAGGGTCAAGCCTGGTCAGCGCAGCACCTGCTGCAACACTCGTCTCCCAAAGGCAGCCTCTGCCTGTTCTTGAATGTGAATCTTGTAACGCCTGGTGAAGGTATGCAGGGAGGAGCACGTCGCTGCTCTGAAGTTCTCATAGGAGGCCCAAGACTTATGTAGCAGCCCCCCTTACCGAGTGAGCTCCGATCTTATGCAGAGGTAACACGTTCTCTGTCCTGTAAGCCTCCGAAATGCAGGTGGATATCCACTTAGCAATCATTGCCTTTGAGTCTTTCTTGCCCCTTCTGGCAGGAGTATAGGAAATGAACAATACCGATGATGACGAAAAGCAACAGTCCTGCCAATGTAAATCTTTAGCACTCTCCTCGCATCCAGTGTGATGCACAATTTTTTCTGAGGGTGTACTGGCCGCAGGCAGATGAACAGGAGGGCAATTTCTTGTGCTCTGTGAAACAGAATCAACTTTAGGTATGAACACTTGATCTAAACCAACCGATTCCTTTTGGAACGTACAGAAGGATCGATAGACGATGCTCCCAGCTCCGAAACCCATCTGGCTGACGTGATGGCGATAAGAAAACAAATGTTAACAGTTAGAAAATAGAACAAAACTTCCTGGACTGGTTCAAACAGAGGTGTATGATAAGGGTTCTCAGAGCCAAGTTTAGACTCCACAGTGGGAAATGATGAAGCACTGGTGGAGAAATCAGTTTTGCAGCTCTTAAAAACCTTTTAACATTAGGGTGTAAAGAAATCCTCACCCCCGATAAAGTACTTAACACAATGTCCGGAGCAGCAGCCTGTCTCTCTAACGTATTGGGTTTTAGACCTTTTTCTAAACCCAATTGTAGAAATTCCAGCACCATTTCCATGCCTGCTTCCCTGAGGAGAGACTGATTTATTACACCATGTGAAAAACACCCACCAGGTACATTGATAAATTCTGTTGGTTGATTTATATCTAGAGCCATGAGAGCATTCAACACCCCCTCTGAAGAACTGAGCCGGCATAGGGCTCTGCACTCAGTTTCCAAGGTGTCAGCTTGAGCAGATCCGGATTCTCGTATTAAAGGATCCTTGTATTAAGGAGGTGTGGGAACACTGGTAGGTGCAGACGCAATGCCAATCTCAACCCTACGAGGTCCCCAAACCACAGCCTCCAGAGCCAAAAGGGTGCTACCGAAATCAGTGATGCCTCCTCCTGCCTCAGTTTCCTATAAGAGGGAAGGGAGGGGAAAAGTATAGAACAGACCCTGGAGTCAGGGTTGAGATAGCCTGCTGTGTCCTATCACCCCCCTTCGTGATGGAACCTTGCCATAAATCTGTCAACTTCTGCATTCAGTCTGAGGCAAATAGATCCGTTAGCAGAGGCCTGAATGGTCTCTCAATTAAGTGCTGTTGAACTGGGAATCTGCACTGTTGTTGCCAGCGGGACTTGGTCCTAGGGTCTATAGACTGGCTGGAGAAGTTCCCCCTTCTGGTGTAGGGGTTAGGGATGGGGTTTTCAGTTTTAACCAAAACAGCCCCAAAATAGCTGTTTTGGTTTAAAACCGAAGAACCCCCAAATCAGGCTCATTATGGTTCGGTTTTTCAGTTTCGTATCTTTCCCACAGAGGTCAATGGGAAGGGAAACCAGACCGAAAGGGAAATGAAGCAAGCTGGATCCGTGACCAACCCATCCCTAACCCCCATCCCCTGGGACAGGGGGTCCAAACCTCAGACTGCTGGGCTACTGAAGGAAGCGGTGCCGCTCTCCACTGGGAGACAGAGAAGGGGAGTTGAATGTAGGGGAGGATAGAGAGAGATCCCAGGGCGTGTCCAAACCTCCCCAACCCCCATCCCTGGGGCCCACTACCAGCCTGGGAGGTTGGGGGTGAGGATCCAAGTTCCTAACACCTCCATTCCTTGGGACCCATCTTTGAACCAACATTTTGGTCACTGCCATTTTGGTTAAGGACGGCTGCCATTTCGCACATGTGCAAAGCAGCCCCGTCAGCTGTTCTGCACATCGTGCTGCTCAGCATGGGAGCTGGCAGTGCATCAGCCTGATGGGACCTGCTAGAAGGCCCCAAGAAAACACTAAAAGGAAGAAAAGAATAGAAAAAAAAATATTTTAAAAAAATTCAATATACCCCAAGTGTACATTGGATTTTTAAAAAATATATTTCCCTCCCCCTATTTTTTTCCTATTCTTTTTCTAGTCTTTCTTTTGGTGTTTTCTTGTGTTATTGCTTTGGGGGAGAGTGAATTTTTGTCTTGTGTGTTACCTGCTCAAAGGCCCCCCACAGCAGCTGCACGCCAGTGGAAACTCACCCCCATCCTCCAAGGCTGCAAAGTACATGCCAGCGGGGGGCAAAGATGGGCCCCAGGGGGTAGGGATGTGAGTTTCTCACTCCCACCCTCTGAGGCCGGTAGTCGGCCCCAGGGAATGGGGCTGGAGAACCTTGGACCCCCTGCCGTGGTGGGGGTTAGGGATGGGGCTTTTCGGTCACGGACCCAGTTCCCTTTAGTTCCCTTTCGGTCCCATTCCCCTTCCCATTGACTTCAATGGGAACAGATTTCCCATTGACTGCAGCAGGGAAAGCACCAAAAACAAAACATGCCCTAGGTAGGGCTTATAGGCAGGTGCTCTGCTAAAGGAAGGAAAAATACGCTTGGGGCTATTCAATTGTTGTAATGTTTGTCTCTTAGTCTTGTCTGAGGGAATCATCCCTACAGGATCGTAGGTAGCTACAGATCTCGCCGCCAAGGGCATCTGTGGAAGAGTGCAATAAAGGCTATGGGTAGCAGGATCTTGGAGGTCAGCGACTTAGCCTGCCTGGAGGAAACGTCGGGGTCCCTCGCCAGTCTGTACCAGTTTGGTAGTGCTCTAGCAAAATAAGAGGTGGCAGTAGCCATTGTAGCACGGCTGAGGAAGCCTCAAAGCTTTTTCGCAGGCCCCATTCTATGCCTCTAGAGATCAATAGTGTCTTTATTATGCCTTAGAGGAAATTCCCATTTGTGGTCCTTTAGCATCCTGAGTTCAAGGGGTGCCAAGAATTTGCCTATCCTCTAGGGACTAAAAGGAGGCTTTGGAGGAATGCGACTGGGAGTCCTGGGATCTCTCTCTCTCCTCCCCTACATTCAACTCCCCTTCTCTGTCTCCCAGTGGAGAGTGGCACCGCTTCCTGCAGGCCTTCTCTTCCCCTTTGGATCTATTCAGGGGAAGAGAGGAGTCTGACTCCGATGAAGGTCCCACGATGAAGACCCCGATGATCCTTGTCAGCTCCTTGATCCTCTCCCTCCTCCTCTGAGGGGAGATGGGAGGCCTCCGAGAATTCCAATAGGTCCACAGGGGGTCTCTTCCTCTTTCTACTGGCTGGCTGTTTGCCCTTGCCTGTCTTTCTAGACCGGCCTTTGAAGAGTGCCTCCTCCTTAACTTTACAGGCCACAGGAGAGGTCTGGTTCCTCCCCTGATCTCTGGACTGCCCCTCATTCAATTTTTCTAATGAGAACAGTATTCTACTTTGTGTTCTCCTTAGAAAACATCTGGAGGGTCTCCGCTGAGGAAACAACATGGGTGGGGTCTTCCAGTGTCTGCCAGGTCCAGGTCCTGTCCTGATGGCTTGTCCCATGGGTGGGGTGGGAGGTGTAACGTCCATGTCTGTCTGTCTGGCCTGCCGGGCACCATTTTAGGTGTGCGGGGCCGAGTCTGGGCCACGCATGCCCCAGAGTTGCTGCCACCCCAGATCATAGAGGAGAAGGCTAGCAGGCCTGGCAGAGCAAAGGGAAAGTGCCCCCCTCCAGGGATTCCTTGCATCCACTCTTCCCTGCTCCCGTGCTGGCTGGGATGGGAGGGAGGGGAGACTGCTAGGCTACTGAAGCAGTCGTGCAGTGGCTTGAGAAATCCCAGGTTCAGAAAAGCTGCCGCCAAGTTTGGCGGGGAAAAAACAGCTGGAACCGCCCAGTCTGTGTCCCAACTAGCCAATTCTAATTCCTGACTTGCCTGACAAAGGAGCCTGTGGGTTCTGAAAGCTGCATCCCTCCCCCAACTGGAGTTGGTCCAGTAAAAGAGATCACTGTACCACTTTGTCTCTACTAACTAGCTGAAGCCAGAAATCCAACTGGAGAGCAATGTGGGGCTGATCCCTTTGTGCAGGGGCGTAGCTAGGTTGGAATGGGCCCAGGGACAGGAAATGGACTTGGAGACACCCTAGCTTGCATCCTCTCCTCTGCCCCCCCTCTTTCCTCCTGCCAGCATCCTTATTGGAGAATGTGTGTGTGTGTGGACTGACTCACCTGCTGAGGTGGTCTCATACACAGACTGCCTCCTCAAGTTGTTAAGGAAGGAAGGTAACAACAGGTTAGGGCCCTCAGGGGTCACTAAGGCAGTGGGGGTCGGGGGGTTCCCCCGGCCCTCTCCTTGTACCACTAAGACTGCCGGCTCCCACATTCAGTACTGGCGGTGCTGGTGAGGCTTGCTGGGGCTGCTGTGCCGACTCCGCTTGCCATGGGGCGGGGGCAGGGCCACAGGGGGGCCTTCCTCGGCTCCCGGCGCTCTGCTACAGTCTAGTACGGGGGGGAGGGGGGCAGTAGGCTTAGGGGCCCGGTGGTAGGCGGTGGCGTGCTCCGGCTCCCACACCAGACTTCTTCAGGGAACCAACTTGGAAGAACCTCTTCCTTCTTGGATGCTGCGCTGACCGCTCGCCTCGCTGCCTCCCTTGCGCATGGCGTGTGCAATGTGTCCGGCCCAGATGAGGAGGAGAGAACGTTGACGCAGGCGCGCTGCCAATGCAAATCCAACCGGAAGGCACCTCCCCCCCATAACCTTTTTTCCCCCCTTGCTGCGCGCGGTGGACAGGGCTAATGCGCACGGCGCCAAGGGGTGGGGCTTGAAGTTCAGCCCACAAGTTGTCTATGCCGCAGGAGGAGGGGGGTGCCCATGCGGCAGCCGGCGCGGGCCTGGGCTGGTGGTGCCGATCGAAGATAAAAAAACCCAACAACCTCAGATGAGCAGCCAGCTTAGCTACCATAGGGATGGGCCCCCAGTCACAGGGGGCCCCGGGACGAATGTCCCGCCTGTCCCTATGGTAGCTACATCCATGCCTCTGCGCATGCTCTGCTGGGTTTTGGTCTGCCTCCTGCTGGATGGGGTGGGGATCATCCCCAGTGTACAGACTGCTCCAGGAGATCTGAGGAAAAAATGAACCTGTTTATTAAAGAAATGAATTACTGGAACTAGAAAATAAACCACCTAGGGCAAGATTCTCTACCTGTAACTCATACTGTAATGCAAGGAGATCAAAACATTGTTCTTACAGCCCTGACTTGAAAGGTGCAGAACGCTGTAAAAGCTAGGAAAGAATTAAAGCAGTTGGCAGTCTGTATAGTTAGAACTTTACATTGTGCTGGGTGTGTAGTTTTCACATGGCCCGGGGCTATACTGAGGGCACAATTGTGGAACTTACCCTAACAAGGCTTTAATACATTTCCTTCCTTCAATTCCAAGCAGTGTTGCCTCGTGAAGAGCTGTGTTGCTGTGCCTGTATGGGGATCGTGGGATGGGAACATAGGACACAAGCAATAATTTTACTGCTGATTAAAATAATCAAGCAGATGGTTTTGCTTATTGCTGTAAACTACCTTAATACCCACAGGAAAACAAACACCTAGACAAAAGTAAGGAGGAAAAAATGACAGAAAACGCTAAGATTACTTAGGTCTATGATTTTGTCATGATAATTTTAAATGCAAAGGTGCCAGGGGAAAAAGCCACCAAAAGATCAGCATGTAACGTGGTTTTTGCTACAACATACACCAGAGCTTTTATTTAGTAGAGGTGTCTGTTTTAAACATGGTGATGACTGATAACATGCACAATTAAAACCAGTACTGAGGTCTAATGCTTTTGACTACAAGTTTAACAGTTACTTCTGAGTGCAATGTAGTTGTCGTAGTTTTCTACCTTTCTGAAACGGCATGTTACATGTCGCAAGGCTGTCATCCTTAATTTCAAATCTGACATCTTTCAAGACATCCTTATAGGAAGACTGTGATCTTTTGCTGTTTGTTCTTCTAAAACATATCAAAGCAACTACTGTCTGGTTTGTAACTTATGAAAATTAATGGAAATTCATGATTTTCATCACCTCCATGACAGAATCATAGCCCTAGTGATCATGTCTGCTCTTTGGATTTTTTTTCTTGGTTAACGACGGGCATTTGGGCTGAAATGGGAAGGGAGCTGATGATGATAGGGATAAGGAGAAAGCTGGGTCAAGGAGAGAGACTGATTGAGGGGGCGGGCTGTGGATGGCATTGAACTTCCTAAAGCTGAAATAACGATTGAGCTGGATTTTCAAAGGTGGCTGACGAAAGTTGTGTATTAGAAAAAGCCTGCATTTCCAACTGCAATTGTGCAAACTACTTCAATAGTTATAGTCTGGCCCAGTGTTCACATTTAGTTTTGTTTGCTGAAAGGAAGCCCCTAGCTGGTTAAATAATACAAATCACAGAGTCCGAGAGTGCCGACTTACACTCCTGACTGCTGCTCAATGTCTGCACCTTTCTGTACAAGAAGTGGTATCAGCTCATGATGCTTGTTTAGGACAGCCACGGTTAATGCAGGCCGATCTTCGTTATCGGTGCAGCTGGGGTCTGCTCCCTTGAGAGTATGGAAAAGAGCAACATTCATCAAAAACGTATAAGTTTCAACCTCCCACATGTGAAAAAGTTCAGCTTCTGTTATTATGAAATGCCCCCGTCTCCCTCTAAGGGTCAGCACTCATGGTCAGAATCAGTAGAGAAACATTCAGACATTGAGTAACTGGCTTTTCTGGATTCCTGTCTGTTCCCTGCACAAGCTCGGAGGAAGGGAGGGGCGCCTAGGCATTTGTAGAGCAAAAACGGACAGCATCTTCCCCACCACTTGCAAACAGGGCAGAGGGTGCTGATGACATGGCTTCTTCATGGCCACCATCACATGGAAGGGCTATGTTCATTGTGATGATGGATTTGGCTGACAGACCTGCAAACCCAATGGCCTAATGGAATATTCCCTGGCCAAACTCCCATCTCTCTGCATTCAGCAAGGCAGTGCATTTGAACGCATGGTGGCACTTTACTATAGTGTGCGCGGTTGTGAGGAGGAGGGCAGCTTTGCTCTTTTGCACCTAGGCACAATTGATGGCCCTAACCTGGTTTCACTAAAAGCATTAAAAGAACTGTAGAATGTCCGAGCCGGAAGGGCCACCTAGTCCAGCCCCCTGCTTGGATGCAGGATGACTCAGCTACAATGTCCCTTTTGGGTGACAAGGGAAAGGGGAACATAGGGAGAGACAAGGATACATTCACAAAGCTGAGAAGTTGCAGGAGCACGTGCTTAGCTTCGTAACACGGGGAGAAGGGGAATCCGGAAAAAGGAGGCATAAATGAACAGTCTAGGAGGGTGAGGAGCTAGAAAACACCTGACAGAAGAGGTAGGTTGTCAGAGGGAATTGGGAGGGAGGGAGCAGACTATGTGACTCTTCAGGGAGGGAGTTCCAAGCGTCGGGGCAGCATGAGAGAAGGGGCAAAGACAGTTTAGGCAGCAAGAGAACTGGGTGAGTGAGGGTAGTGGCAGAAAAGGAGCAAAGTTCCTGGGTGGGAATGTAGCAGGAAATGAGGACAGAAAAACAGGGAGGGCAAGGCCATGAAGAGCCCTGAAAGTAAAGACAATGGGTGTTTTTACACACACATTTCTCCTGCGTGTTCGCTGCTACATCCTGAACTTTCTGTGTGTCTAAATCACTCACCCAGATCTTAAACATCCGGCTCTTTGAACTTCTGTGTGAAACTTCTCCCAGAACCTCTGTGTGTAAAAGGTTCTCCTGATAAACTGCTTTGTTCCAGGCAGCTGGGGTCACTTGGTTTCCATGGCAGCCCCTCGCGTCTACAGCTGCGGCTACTTTAGGCTGCCTCAGGGAAGTGTTTGTGTGAAGAATGCATCCAGGAACTGCCTCAGGGCAGAGTGTGTGTGTG
>QEPC01001126.1:136398-152751 GCA_003113815.1 Sphenodon punctatus
TGTCTGTCTTCTCCCCTGTCTCTCCCACTGTCCCCTTTCCCTGTCTGCCCCCCTTTGTCTTTTAGATTGTAAGCCACAGGCAGGGACCGCGTCTAATTCTATGTTCTGTACAGCACCAAGTCACACGACTGGCGCTATATAAATGTTTACAATAATTATAATAATAATAATAATTATTATTATTAATAATCCCAGGCTATGTGCCTGGGGGATGAGTTGGATGGTGACATCATCAATGAAGGCAGGAGGAGAGGATGGTTTAGGCAGAGCTGGTCTTAGGATTTGTGGGGCCCAGGGTGAAAATGAAATGCAGAGCCTCCATGGTCCCACCCTCCAGAGCCCCTCCCCTTTAACAATTGGCAATCTAGTGTTTGCTTTAAAAACCAGTGTCATATGTTTTCACATACCCGCATGTGTTCACACATGCTTTCCCATGCACTCAGGCAAAAGATCTCTCCCCCTATTCTGGCAGGGATCTGTGTTTTACTGACACTGAGGCGTGGGGGCGGGGCTCTGCAGGAAGCAGCCACTCCAGAGGCTGAGAATCACAGGCAAGGAGAGGATCCCGCAGAAATAGCCCATCTCTTGGCCTCAGAAGTGCCGGGCCTTGGGCAAAAGGTGACTTACATGCATGTATGGTGGGAATGCCCCAAGATTCAAACATTTTGGTCGATGGTTTGGAACAACATGCAAAAAATAACGAATGTGACAATACCATTTAAGCCAGAAATGGCATTACTTGGACTATTCCCACTAACACCACTCATGAAAAATAAAAAACCCATCTGCACTACGCTAATAGGAGCAGCTCTGAAGGCGATACTTCAATTCTGGATCGAGGAAAACACACCAGGGATCCAAACCTGGATGAAAAATTTATGGTACCTCTTCTCAATGGAAAAAACAACGGTTACCATGAGACATAAAACAAAAAACTTCAACGCTAAGTGGTTCCAGTGCCTGGAACTGATGCAAAAAACCGACATGGAGGATGAACAACGAACTTATCTGTTTGACTGGAGGGACACAAAGAAGGACCAGTTTAAAATAAAATAAAATAAAAAAGGACACCAGTCAGATAATGAACATTGTGGTTGAGGGTGAGGAGGGAGAGGGGGAGGGAAAACAAGTGTACAAATTACAGAATCTGAAAAAGCTGTAAAACAGAAAAAAGTTGTGAACAAGATGTTGGGGAGTAAAAATAAAAACGTTAATAAAAAAAAAAAAAGAAGTGCTGGGCCTGAGACTAGCAGAACTGGGCTCCTGCGGGACCCGCTCTGACATGGAGCCTGGGCCATGGCCCATACTGGCCCTAGCTTAGGGGGTGGGGAGGAAGAGGAGGAGTTCAGTCTTGAACATGCTAAACTTGAGTTGCCAGCCAGACATCCCAGCGGATATGTCCGAGACAGCTAGTGATGCGAGACTGGGTGGAGGAGGAGAAAGGAAAATTGGGCATTTACCTCCTGAATTTTCCTTCTACTGTGGTTCCTCCTGGATGGCCAGCCAGCACAGTAGGGACCTTCCCAAGCAGTATCCCCCCAACTAAAAAACGTGCTGATGGGTGGGACTTGATCAATAGTTCAGAACCAGGACAGATTTCTATGATAGCAAAGCTCTCCTACATCACCCCCTGTAACACCCTTCTTCCGAAGGATGTCTCCACCGATTGCTGCAGCGGTATTCTGTAATGTCTCATGAAGAACTGGACCGAGGACCATGTCGCTGCTCTGCATATTTCTCCATATGGAGCTGCGTTCCTAAAAGCCTGGGACGTAGCCGCTCCTCTTAAGGAGTGGGCAAAAATCCCACTTGGAGGTACCTTGTTCTGCGCCCCGTAGGCCTCTAATACACAAAACAATCCATTTTGCTATCATTGCTTTTGACACCCTCGAGCCTCTATTCAGTGGGCCGTATGCCACGAAGAGAGCCGAGGATTTCCTAAATGGAACAGTGCGCTCCAAATAAATCTTTAAGGCTCTTTTAAAGTCTAGCGTATGCCACGTCCGCTCTAGAGGGTGAGATGGATGTGGACAGAAGGAGGGTAGATTTATCTCCTGCTTCCTATGAAAAGGAGAATTTTTCTTAGGGCTAAAACTCGGGTCTAGTCTCAGTGTTACTGAGGCTTCTTGAATGTACATAAGCTCGGTTCCATAGATAGAACACTTAATTCTAGACTCGTCTGGCAGACGTGATCCCTATCAAAAAAGCTAGCTTATGGACAGGTAGTACAATGATACCTCCATAAGGGGTTCAAATGGAATTGCCGTCAGAGCTCTGAGGAGTAAGTTTAAATCCCATGAAGGGAAATGGTGTACGACCGGTGGTGAAACCACTCTGGCAGCTTTGATAAACCTGAGAATGTACGGATGTCTAGAAACACTTTTTCCCCCTTCCTTGCATTAAGGACGCTACTCAATGCTGCTACTTGTCTCTGTAAAGTGGGGCTTTAAGCCCCCACTTAACCCATCTTGTAGGAAGTCTAGGACTATCAGTAGTGAAGCCTTGATAGAACTCACTCCCTTCCTCTCACACCACCCTGCAAATTTTGCCCAAGTACTCTGATAAATTCGCCTGGTTGCAGGGCGTCTGGACTGGAGCATAGTCTCCAGAACCTGTTGTGAGTAGCCTAGCTTTGTGAGTGCCCTCCTTTCAATCTCCAGGCTGTCAGACATAGAGATTCCGGATTTTCATGCTTTATCGGGCCCTGAGCCAGCATGTCCTTTCTGCATGGAAGTGTGAGATGGGGTGCCGTTGACATTGCTAAGATGTCTGCGAACCACGGACGTCGTGGCCAGTATGGTGTAACCAGAATCACTTCCGCCCGTTCCCTCTTGATCTTTGCTACCGTTCGTTGAATCATGGGAAATGGTGGGAAAGCAAAGAGTAGACCCTGCGGCCAGGACAGGTTGAGCGCATCGAACCCTGCTGCCTGCTTGTTTGGGAATCTGGAGAAGAAGATCCTTGTCTTTGTGTTGGACGGATTGGCGAACAGATCGACTTCCGGTAGTCCGAAGGTCTCTACTATTGTCCTGAATGTCTGTGGGTGTAGAGACCATTCCCCTGGGTCTATTGTCTCTCAATTGAGCCAGTCTGCTTGTGTGTTCTGTAGTCCCAGGATGTGTACTGCTCTGATGAATTCCAGATTTAGCTCTGCCCGCTTCAACAGTGTTATCGCTTGTTGGTGAAGGGTTTCCGACCGTGAGCCCCCTTGGTGGTTGATGTAGGCTCTTGTTACCATGTTGTCTGTATAAATTTGGACATGATGCCCTTGAATCCATGGTGTCAGTTTCCTCATTGCCAGGTATATTGCTCTGAGCTCTAACCAATTTATGTGGTGTTTTTTCTCCCATGCTAACCACTTCCCTTGGACAGCTTTTCCTTGCATGTGTGCCCCCCAGCCTGACAGGCTTGCGTCTGTGGTTATCGCTATCCTGTCGGAATCTATGATGGGAATCCCAGATTCGAATCTTTCCTTCGCCTTCCACCACCGGAGGGATTTCTTGATCGGCTGGGGCACTATTACCCACGGGTTTCTTCCTAGAGTCAGTTGGTCCTGCCACAGTCTTAGCAGTCTTTGAAGTGGTCTTGCATGGAATCTTGCCCACCTCAGTATGCCTATGCACGAAATCATGCTTCCCAGTAGACTGGCCAGGTCTTTCAGCCTGGATTTCTGGTTGTGCCTGACCTGATCGATTAGGTTCAGTAGGGTTTGGCGTCGCTGTTGGCTCAAGTACATCCTGAAGAGTCTCGTGTTCAGGATGAACCCCAGGTGCTCCAGGGATTGTGAGGGTTCCAGGTGGCTCTTCTTGAAGTTCACTATGAACCCATGTCCCTGAAGGAATTGAATCACCCTGGATACATCTGACACCGCCTGGTGGAAGCTTGGGGATCGTATTAGGAGATCATCCAAGTAGGGGTGTAAAGTGCCAGTGTAAAGTGCCAGGTACACTGTTGGCGCTATATAAATGTTTGTTAATAATAATAATAATAATAATAATGGGGTGGAACTTGATCCCCTCCTCTCTGAGTCTTGCTATGAGGGGAATTAGTACCTTGGTGAAGGTCCTGGGAGATGTGGCTAGGCCAAAAGGGAGGGCTTGTGTACTGCCAGTGTTCCTGTGCGTATCGAAACCTCAGCCATTTCCTGTGCGATGGTAATATTGGGACATGGAGGTACGCCTCCTTGAGGTCTAACGATGTTACCCACTCTTTCGGAGACAGGGCCATTCGAATGGATTGTAGCGTCTCCATTTTGAACTTTCTTGTCCGGGCGCACTTGTTTAGTCTTTTTAGGTCGAGTACCGCACGCCACTCGTCCGACTTCTTCGGTACCAGGAATAGAATTGAATATAATCCTTGGCCTCAATTGTGTGGTGGCACCTGTTCTATCGCTCCGATGTCCCTTAGTCTGTGGATTTCGTCCAGCATAACCCGGTGTTTCCTGGGGTTGCTGGATCTTGGTGAGGTAACGAAAAATTCTTTTGGGTATCAGCTGAACTCGATTGAGTAGCCCCTTTGCACAGTCTGTAACACCCAACGGTCTGATGTGGCCTTTTGCCATTCTCCTCCGAACCTTTGAAGTTTTCCCCCTAGAGCGTGTTGGTCCGGTTGATGGACCAAGTAGTCATGCCTCTGACTTGGCTCTGTTCGCTCCTTGGGGGTGCTTGGGTCTGCTTCCCTGCCCATTCTGCTTGTTCCAGATCGATCTGTACCTCTGCTGTCTGCCCCTTGGAGAGTAGAAAGGTTTCCTGTTACCTCCAGATGCCTGCCGCTGGCTGAAGGGCCGAAAATTCCTTTTGGACTGACCTACACTCTGTAAAGTCTGCTTTTTGGTTTTATCCGCCGCTTCTGTCAGGACTTTGTCCAGGCACACCCCAAATAGTTTTGCCCCCTGGAAAGGGCCTCCTACCAGGGTGTTCTTGGCTGTGTGGTCACCTTTCCATAAGCGTAACCAGAGTCTACGACGTGCCGCTACATTAGAGGCCACGGCTCTAGCTGACCATCTTAGCATGTCCGTGGAGGAGTCCGCAATAAACGAGTGTGCTAGCTGGATTCTGGTTGAAAGAATCCTCGTCATCTTTGAGGATACCTTGGGATCTCTGGCTCTCTTGATCCATGTCATGAGTGCCCTAGAAAAGTAGGAGGCCACAACCGCCATCTTCATGACTGTAGCTGTTTCTTCAAAATTGCACCTGAGGTTGGATTCAATCCCCTTGTCTGTGGGGTCCCTCGGGTAACATTCCCCCTCGGCTGGGAATACTGAATTTCTGGCCAGCGAGGCTGCTGCCGCATCAACTTTTGGGATAGCTAGGAGTGGCTCCTTATGCTTTTGCAGGGCATACAGGGACATTAGTGTCTTATTCATCTTAAAAAGCTTGTTTGGTTGTTGCCATTCTTTCTTAATGATTCTCTCGTATGCCCTGTCCAATACCACTCCCTTGTCCTTAGCCCTGGCCCTAGGTATGTACCATCTGGCCTCCTCCTCTTCCTCCTCCGAGGATTCTGAAGAGGCCTGTTTATCCTTCTTTTGCTGAAGGAGGAGGGCTCGGGTTATTTGCTCAAAGATCTGGTCCCTGTACTTTATAGGGAACTGTCTATCTGGATCCCCAGATGATTCTATCTCTGGCTCCTCTCTCTCTCTCTCCCTCCCTCTTCTATGGATGAGGTTTCTCCCTCTTCCTCTGAATTGATATCATCCCTGCCTTGCCTCTCCTGTTCCAGTTCCTCCGCTAGAGTAGCTGACTCCTGAGAACCCTCCTCGCTGTCTCTGAGAGCTCGGGTTCTAGCAGTCCCCCCTTCCTCTAAGAGCCTGAGGCTACCTCCTCTTCTTCCTCTGCCGAGGAAACTGGGGAATCTAGGGGGCCCGTTGTTTTGCGCCTTTTTTGTTTGGGGCCTTTCCCTTTTCCTGCTTCTTTGGAATGGCCCTTATAAGCTCTTTTACCCTTCTCTCTGGGAGGGGACCTTTTGCGTTTGAGCTCCGCTAGGATTTAAGGATCTCTATATGGAGGTCCTGAGGCTGGGGGGTGGGGGGCTTATAGTTTCCGCCTGTTGAGCCTCCGCGGCTGCTGTTTTCTTCTTTCTGGCCGCCATTACGACTGCTGTCTGTAAACGGCCTTGGCTAAGCTGGGGGGAGAAGCAGGGACACACTCTCCTCTCTGCCGCCTGCTGTGCCTACTGCGGCGTCAGAATGGCGCCCTCCGATAGAGGCTGTCCCTGCCGGCGTGCCACGTGTGTCAGGCTCGCTCTCCCATTGGCCGCACTGCGTTCCCTGCTTTTCTCTCCAGCCCCCCTCCCAAACCGTGCCGGTCACGCAGCTCGCTTTTTCCCCGCCCACGCATTGCGTCTCTGGTGCACGAGGTGGGGGAGGGAAGGACCCGCCGATGGGGAGTCCCTCGATCAGTGCTGCTTTCGGCAGGCACGAAACCCCCAGGCAGGACCAGGGACCTCGAGTGTGCTAATCCCTCCATCTGGGCGACACTAGCCCGGTGCCACATACGGCGTCTTGCCGCTTTCGATGTCGGGGGGGGGCGGGGAGGAGGGAGCAACATGGCTTCTCCTCCTCAGCGCGGTCCGGGCTCAGCCGCGGACCGGCTGTCCCAGGGTCTTGGGGCTGTCCCTAGCTCCCTTCCTGAACGGGGACAGGGGCGGGGCACAGATCCTCCCCGCAGCTCGTATCCAGGCGGAGCCGTGGACTCGACTGCTCCCAGGAGTCTCCCCCCCCCCCCTTCAGCTGGAAGAGCGGTCCCGATAGACCCTGTAGCTAGCCCCATGCCTGGGTGCTACGCCCGCTCCTCGGGATCTCCCTGCCCTAAGGGAAAAGGACAACACCCGGTTCTTGCTTGGGGTGTGTGTGTGTGTGTGTGTGTGTGTGAACAAGTGGGAGGAATTTCTCCTCCCCTGGCACCCGGAGCTTCCTTAAGTGCTGCCTGTAGTTTGTCTCAGGTTTCTCCTGGAGGCAGCTAGCCTGCATCCTACCTGCGTGAAGGCAGACAGTCAACTGGGGATGGAAGGATAATCCCCGTAGTAGGGACACAAAAGTTGTATGTCTGCCTCCTACTGGTAGTGATGGGGATATACCCTACTGTGCTGCCTGGCCGTCCAGGAGGAACCACAGGGAGAAGGTGAGGGTGAAGAGAGAGAATTCAATATCATCGACATAGAGGTGCTACTAGAAGCCATGAGACTTGATGGGGGAATGACAGACCTTACCAACAGACCACATATGAAGTGCAGAGAAGAGGGAGAAGTCAAAAAGATGAATCCCAGACTATGCACTTGGAGCAGGCAGGTGGTAACAATTTCTCTCTCTATCCTGTGGAGGCAGGCAGTCCTTGTTGGGTTTAGCTCCTTCACTTTAGCTTGAGGCAGGGTCAGGATTTTGATTGGTCACCTTGACCTAGGGGAGGAGCTAACCCTAGTCTGGAGCCCAGATGTGTTCCTGCCTTCACAGGAGTGAGACGCAGGGGAGCTTTTTCCTCTACAGAAAAAGCTAGGATTTAAAAATAAAATAAATAAATAAATAAATAAATAAAAGTTCATAGTCTTAGGGAGGCACCCTGTCTCCAGACCCCCTAGGGGTTTTCTGCTGTGATATCGGCCCGAGGAGCAGGCTCCCCGCCCCAGATCTCCCCCCTATTCAGAGAGGGCAGCACGGGGCTGGAGGTAGAGCCCATCAGGTGCCGGGCACTCCCCCACGAACAGAAGAGAGGGAAGCATGGGGAGACATCCCCCAACGGGATCCATTCCTCCCCCTGCAAGGAAGGGGCGAGGGGAGGAGAGGAGTAGCTCCTGTCGCCCTGTGGGCCAGGATCCCGCCCGCAGCACCTCTCTGGTGTGAGCCGGGCCACCGGCACGGCGGACGCTTCCCGCCCCAGCCATGACCTGCTGCCATTGCACCCTGCCTCAGGCATGCCGCTGGGCGAGGTCCCCCACGGCAGGGAGGGGAGGCCCCGGTCGAGGTCCTGTTCCCCCCGGAGCCTCAGAGAGAGGGGGAGGGAAGCGCCAGGCTCCCCAGGCCCCCAGGAGTAAGACAAGCCGCCTTCGTAGGCAGAGCCACTCCAGCAAGCATAGCCGGGCCAGTCGACAGAGCCGCTTCAGAAGCTCAGGCAGCTCCAGATCTTTGCGCCACTTTAGGCGCCCAAACGCTCCTGCCTCCCCCATCCGTGCAGAATCACGGGGAAGCCGGGCTCAGCCCCAATCGCGCAGTCCCAGGGAGCAGAGAAGGGTCTCTCCCGCTGCTCCCCCAGTCAGGGCCTTGGGGGACCCCCTCCTGGGGCAACCCCCCACGCCCACGGGGAGCAGCCACAGCCCCAAACTCCCAAGCCCCCCCCCCAACGGGAAAGCTCTGAGCAGAGAGAGAGGGAGTCAGCCAAAGGGGACGTCCCCCCAGAAGTTCTGATGTGGCTGGGAAAACAACTAGTCACTACGAGGGTAGGGGGAGTATCCCACCTCCTGGGGGGAGATCCTGCCCTCTCCCACAGCCTTAACCTTTCCTTAGGGGCCCAGGAAGATGGGTCAGAGTCAGGGCTGCACTCCTGCTGCAACAGATCCTCCTCACCAGAACCCCTGGCAGTAGCCGCTGGTAGGGTAGACCTCCCCACCCCCAACCCTCTGGTGGGACTGGATGAGGAGAAAGAGGAGGGGGAAATTTCTCAGAGAGAAAGCTAGGCCCCTGTCACAAAGGCTGGGGCATGGATTTTTCAGCTGGAGCTGTTTGAGTCACTGGTATCCGAAGTGGCTAGCAGGCTTCTCCCTGCTTCAGCCCCTGCCTCCCTCTCAGATAGAACGACACCTGGCGGAGGACCTCACTCTGGTCCTACCCCAAAGGCTACCTGACAGCGCCCCCCTCCCATTTGTACTGGAAATTGCTTCAGGCAGAATGGGCACAGCCAGCAAAGGCGAAGGGCTCAAATGCATTGACCTGCCGCTTTTACTCCCTACCAGAGGTCCAATCGGCTCCGTTCGAATGCCGGGGCATCAGACCTCGCCAAGTCCTCGGTCTTGTCCACTGATGAGGACGTAGCCCCCCCAAGAACCCCTTGGACAGAAAGGTGGAGTCGTTCCTGTGGAGAGACTTCGAGTCCTCCTCTAATGCATGCAGAGCAGCAACCTTCGCAAAGGCAATGGTCCTTTGGATAAAAGACACTAGTAGTTTGGCTCCATCCAAGGAACTAAAGGAAGGTTTGAAAAGGCTATCAGCCGTAGCTGATGCAGCCCTGGACTTGTCCCAGTTCACAGCTTGTTCTATGACAAGAAGCGTAGCGGCCAGGAAGGTGATCTGGCTGAGACCATGGAAGGCGGACCTCCAAGCAAAAATGGTCCTCACCTTGGCCCCCTTCCAAGGGGGAAAACTCTTTGGGGACCCCATGGATTGCGCCATGACTGATGAGCCTGAGAAGAAAGAAGGTCTCCCCGTGCATCAGACAAAGAAGGATTTTTGCAGGAGACCTCCAGGACAACAGAACTTTCCAATCCGCCCCTCCTTCCACAGGGGAGGGGGAAACAACAACTGCCCATGCTGGCCCAGAGGGGGATGAGGAAACATGTCCAGCAAAGCCTGAAAAGTTGAACAAACACCTTCAACCAAAGAAATTTCAGATGGAAACACTCAGACCCATCCTGCAGGCCCTGCACCCAAACGACCTCTTGGCATCAACAGACCTAAAAGAAGCCTACCTCCATGTTCCAATCAGGGAGGGACACCGAATGTTTCTGAGATTCGCCTATGGGACCAGACATTACCAGTACCTTTCAGATTGGCAGCCTTGCCAAGGGTATTCACCAAATCCCTAGTGGTCCTGGTGATGACCTTACGACGGAAAGGCATACACGTGTTCCCCTACTTGGACGACATTTTGGTGCGAGCAAACTCAAAGCCTACAGTTCCATGGGTTCATTATAAACCAGGAGAAGAGCTAAAATCAGATCCCAGGGGAGGCTGAACCTTCTGACCCTGACCAGCACAGTGGGCCTCATGGTCTTGTGCATGGACACTGTCCACTGGGCACGTTTCCACCTGTGCCCATTCCAAAGCTTCCTCCTGCCCTGGCAGACAAAGATCTCAATAAGGCAAAACCCCATCCTTGCTCTCCCAAGCAGGCTGACCCAATTGTTGGACTGGTGGATGACCCAGGACCGCTTTGCCCAGGGCCCCCCTATCCAGGAGATCATAAAGATCACAATCACCACAGATGCCAGCCTCTGGGGATGGGGAGCCCACTGTCAAGGTGCCCTTGCTCAGGGCAAGTGGAACGAAGAGAAAGCTAGACACCACATAAACCTCCTGGAACTCAGAGCGATTCGTCCGGCCCTACAGCACTTCCAACAACAACTGTTGGACAGTCATGTCCTAGTCCTAACAGACAGCACAACCGCCATGGCCTACGTAAATTTCCAGAGGGGGACAAGATCCATACTCCTGATGAAAGAGGCGATGAAACTGATGTCCTGGGCAGAAAACAACCTACAATCCATTCAGGCGATGCATGTCAAGATGATGCAGAACATTCAAGCTGACTGGCTCAGTCGGAGAACCCTGGATCCAGGCTAATGGTCCCTACACTAGGAGGTGTTTGAACAACTAGTTCAGAATGGAGTAGACCCCAAGTCGATCTCTTCGCCTCTGCATTCAACCACAAAGCGGACAGGTATTACTCCAGACACCGGGACCCCTGAGCTGAGGGCCTGGATGAGTTGTCCCAGCATTGGCCATACCTCCTCCTATATGCCTTCCCCCCACTACTGCTCCTACCCAGACTGCTGAAAAAGATCAAGCTTCTATTGGCAAGAGTGAGCCTCATTTCCCCAGAATGGTCAAGGAGGCCGTGGTTCTCCACGATCAAGGAGATGCAGACAGGCCTGAGCATCAGGCTCCTCCTGAGGAACGATCTATGATGCAGGGACCTGTATGATAGCAGGGCCTCTGTCTCTTATACACATCTAGATGTGTATAAGAGACAGGATCACCCCAGCAGTCAAACACAGATTTCCATCCTGGAGACTGAATGTGGTGCTGGATGCCCTACAGGAACCCCCATTCGAGCCACTGAACCAGGTCCGCTCTGGAGCCTCGTGTTCAAGGTAGCTTTCTTGGTGGCAATAACATCGGCCAAAAGAGTCTCAGAGCTGGGGGCCCTATTGACGAACCCGAAACTGTGCAAGTTCGATAAAGACAAAGTCTCCCTCCGCTTCGAACCATCGTTCAGACCAAAAGGTAAATACAGTCTTCCACTGCAACCAAGACATCGAGCTCCCCTCGTTCTGCCCAACCCCCAGTCATCCACAGAGATCCTCTGGCACAAACTGGACATGCACAGAGCGCTAAAGATCTACCTAGAGACAATAAACGACTTTAGGATAGACTCAGCACAATTCATAGGCTTTAGACAGAGGCAGAGGGGGAAGAGAGCCTCTCTAGCCACTATTGCAAGGTGACTGAGATGATGCACATAGCCCTAGCCTACAAGTCAAAGGGCTTGCAGGTCCCTCAGGGTATCATGGCCCACTCACTGTGGAGCGCACGGCCCACTCACTGTGGAGCGCAGCCACTAACACAGCTCTGCTACAGGGCGCCTCTGCGGAAGATATTTGTAAGGCATCCATACCTTTACTTGCCATTATTACATAAATACTTGGGCCTCAGCAAGGGCGGCCTTCGGACGGTGGGTGCTCCAAAGGGTTCTGTGGTAATTGCAACTTCCATGTTCATGGGGTGATTTGGCCTTAAGAGAATGTCCCACCCATTTGGGATTTACTGCTTGGGCACATCCCAACGAGGACTGCCTGCCTCCTGGGGAGGCAGGCAGTCCGGCCCACCCTATGAAAATCACAAGTACAGATCCGGGATCACTTCCCCATTCTGAATGCAGATTCAAGTAGTGGATACGCACAGGCTCTCTCTCAGGGAGAGTGACACCTCAACCGAGAATGACTCACTGGCAGACCGATAGCGGTCTTGGCCCTAAATTGACGGTAGTCTCCATCGCCCCCTCCCCCCAATGGTTAATCACACCTGGATGTGGGGGAGAACACTGGCATCCCGGTCAGGGAACACATCACCTCACATGAGAGCCTCTCTCGGAGAAGATATATAGCGAGAGAGGCCCCCTTCTATAGTTCGAGCTATAACAGTTTGTTGCCTTAGCTACGTTTATTTTTCTGGTTATAAGTTTGCTTGGATAGTCACATTCTGGGCTCCAGACCAGGGTTAGCTCCTCCCCTAGGTCAAAGCGGCCAATCAAAATCCTGACCCTGCCTCAAGCTAAAGTGAAGGAGCTAAACCCAACGAGGACTGCCTGCCTCCCCAGAAGAGAAGAAGGAAAATTCACAGGTAGGTGAAACCAAATTTTCCTTTTTAGTAGAAAAAGAAAAGAGCCTTTTAAAAGCATCTGTCAACTCACAATTTTGGGAAAGAGCTGTGAAAAATATACAGATATATAGACTTCCTGTCTGTGTTTATATTTTTATTTAAAATTAGCAACCCTTGAAGGCCTGGGTTTTCTGTGGCACACTTCTATTGCATTATGTTTACTGTTGTTGTCTTTCTTAAAACAACTAAAGATCAGATTAAAATTCAAAACTGGCCTTGATACAAGTCTTGAAATCCAGCGCTAGAAAATGACTTTAAAAAACACACGCACAACAAACTTACTTCATCGAGCAATTGTTCTACCAATGAAATTCTTCCTTCACCTTTTGGCCCCACTTCTCTCAGTAGCTGTCTAGTCTCAGCCTGGAAATAAACAATAGCAAGTAACATTTCACAGATGTGAAGTCTAAGCGCACACACACACACACACACACACACACACACACACACACACACACACACACACACACACACACACACACACACACTAACCCACAGCATTCACAGCACCCGAACCTCAGTAATCCATAGGATTTCTATTAAAAGTTTGTCTGTTTCGATTTCTGGGGAAATGCTTAACAGCAGATTGCTAAGTAAAGTCTCCTGTTACGAACGCATCTTATTTTTACATAGCACTCTGCACAATATTTACTACAATAAGGTTTGGAAAACTGAACTCCATTTGTCAAAGCAGAATGACTAAAGTATTTTTGGTGTTGCACTTGGTGGGCTGTGTCTTTTACTTGTCCACTCAGACCTTGCAAGCACTTTCAAGCACAGTCTCACTGACTCCCCACCTCATGTAGCCAGAGGGTGCACGGATCCTCTGCCCTTTGCTCACCCACACAATGGCCTCTGTGCACTACTGCATATGGGCTCTCATGGAGAAGTAGGGTTTGCAGAAATCAGGGGATTTATTTGTGCTAGGAATGAATTCAGCAAAGAACTTTTATTTTCAAATTGAAAATCAGTGGGGTTTTAAAGCTTTTTTCCCATTCCTTGAGCTAAGGGATGTCAAAGGCAGCCTCATGAACATACTGACTTCCAAAAAGTGATAACGTGTTCTGTACCATTCCCATTTGGTGACAGCTGTAGCTGGGCCAAAGTCTGTTCTGAAGGGAGTTTTGCAATTGCCTGCACTTGAAGCAGAATGGTAGCTACCTCCACCACACTCGGACTGACTGGTGGGAAAAATAAAAGCTAACAGTTACAACAAATCTTGATATAAAGGGAAGAAAGTCTATTTAAATACAACTAGTCTGAGATCGGAAGGAAGTCCTTTTATTTTAAAGGATAAACTATTTTCAACTTTCTCCTAAAAGAGTGCTTTTTTCCATAGAGCTGAAGCATCCCATCTTGTTAACATTTGTGCCATTACAATTTCCTTGCTACATTGGTGAAGTCAAAACATTTTAGGATGCACCTACAGATAAATTATCATCTTTTTCTAGAAACTTTTTTGTCTTCTTTGTTCTTGTTATGTTTTCTCTGGGGCTTGAGATTCTCTGCGCCTCTTCGCTTACTACAATGGAGAATAGAAAGTTAGAACGGCAAACAATACCCGTGGCCTGAGAGAGCCATGAGTGGCACATGCCCGGCAAGGCGAAAGGGAGGCCGAATCCACCTCTGTGCACAGGGCTGAGTCAAAGAACCACTCAGATGCTCAAAATAGGGCATAACCAGGACTTGACTTTGCAGAGGACAGGGGTGAGTTTCAGTGGGAGTGTCTAGAATTTAAATAGCACTTAACAGATTTTAAAAATCTAAACAACTCCAAAGACCATGCCTGTTACATACTGCATCTCTGGCACATTAGTTTGCAGTAGCAAATCATTTTAAAAAACAAAAGGCATGTGTACAACTCATTCAATCATTTACACACACGGTGTTATTGACCTCGCATGGCAACGACAGCTGTAGGGGAATCTGAATGCTGGAAGTGCTGAACACCCACAATACTGAATGAAATGAGAGCAGAGTGTGTTCAGCACCCTGAAAACTGGGTCACAAGATTATAGATCATGTATGTGATTTATCATGTATTCCAGTTCAAAATGTAGCAAAATCCAAATCCCCAAAGCAAAAATTCATTAACCCAAACAACTGTGGCCTCCCTCCATAGCTATTCTGGGGGAGTCATATCACACAGTGCTATAAACCGTACCATCCGGATTTTAAGAAAACTCAGCCGCAGTATAAACGTCAACGTTGTTCTGGTTTGTCTGAATGTTTTCAAACACAGTTAATGACCCCATCCCCTCTCCATGGCTATTTATGTACAACAGAAAGCAAACCCTGGGTCAGTGGAGCGCTCAAGTCCCATGAAAACCTTATTTTGAAATTTTATATGGGGTGTAACTGGTTCATGGGTCTTGTGCAGGTGTGAATTTAGCATGTAACTGCCTCTTGGAAATGGATTCTCACTCTTAACTGCTGTATTTATGCCAGATCACAAAGAAAAGAAGAAAAAAAAGCTCACCCAGACTAGCCCGACTACCAAACAGCCCATCTCTGCTTGCTGTCTTGGAGCTCAGATAAGAATGGTCAAATTTTGTTGATTTACTGGTCAGAATATCCTAAAAAATCATAAACATATATACAATGATTGCTGTAATAGCCTTGATGACACTGAAATGGTGAAAGGTTACACCTCAGGAATACCCACCTCTTCAACCTCAAATTAGGCAGGTGCAATATTGGTGAGAAAGTACTCTTCTTAATAATTAACTCTGATCCTATACAGATAATAGTGCAATAGGGTGGTTGTACACAGTTTTCTATCTTTGTAAATAAAGACAGAAAAGTAAAAGATAATATAAAGAAATTTTTAAAGCAACATATTGGTCAACATTTTTAATGCAAAAAATTCTACCCAATCTCAGTATTGTGAGGTGAAGAGTTACATTAAGAAAAAATACCCCAATACTTAGTAAAGCCCATTCATTTATTGCATGGCAAATGAGGTATTACACTCAGAATTCAATGCAATGCATATTTTCAAGGACCTTTAATCAGGGTTAGCATCTCATGATGCTGTTGAATAGAAATCATCTTCCAAGTATAACTGGATCCAGTGAAAGCACTGGTAATATCCTTAGCTGTCTTCTGAACCATGTAACGTTACAGGAAGGCAGCGCATTGCTTCAGTGTCTGCTGGTTCCTTAACTGCATTTAGGGTTAATCTGGGAACCTGTGTCCCAAAAGTTCTGGTTGCATTTTGGAGAGTAGTAACTTTGGAGAGGAGGGATCAGGAATGAAAGCAAAACTATTTAAAATCTCATCAGATAAAAAAAATGTTAGTAGCAAGGGCACGTTTCATACGATATTCAGAAGATATTAACCAGATAAGGAATTCTGTCTACCTAATTCAAACATATAGCCGATTCCTATTTGTGAAGTGAGACATAGGGTAATTTCAGATGTGATGGGCTTGGAGGCCCGCCACGCTGAACCCTGGACCGGGATCTGTCTTGGATTCCAGTCCATGATCAGGCTGGCTGACCTTTAGACGTGCCAGCCTGATTTCTGGAGGGGGATCGGGGAAGGGGCGGGGCGGGGCTGTGTGGCGCGATTTGCAGTCGCTCAGCCCCCTTCCCCCCGCAATCCCTCGGCCGCTCACCCACGAGGCAACGGGCAGGCGCAGTAGCTAATTAGGCCACTGCGCCCGACCCCGTCCCATGGTCAGGGCCTGATTCCGGGACGGGGCTGGCGAGCAGACGTGCATGCCGCCATCACCGGCCCTGTCCCAGATCGTGGCCGCTCTAACCACGGTTCTCGACCTCTGGCCGGAGGTTGAGAACTGTGGTCAAGCTTGATTCCGGCCGGGGGTTCACCGTGGTGAACATCTGTCCGGGACCAAACCGACGCTCCTGGAAACGCCACCACCACCACAGGGAATCCACTGGGGTTCACTGTGGTGAAAGGCGTTTTTGTAACGTTTGAAATTACCCATTAACACCATCTGAATAAAAGTTATTACCTAGAAA
>QEPC01001126.1:153973-166267 GCA_003113815.1 Sphenodon punctatus
ATCGCACACATGTGCACAGACAAATGTGTGGTGGGGGCGCCCATGCGAATGCCGCCCATAGTGCAGGGGGGATGGATGGGCACCCGTAGGAATGGCGCCCACAGTGGGTGGGGTGAGTGCACGCTCCCGCACTCCACCCATCTCCCAGGCACAGAGCAACAGGCTCCAATGCCCACTGCTCTGTGCGTGGAGATGGGTGGAGATGGGAGTGTGCCTGTGAGAACGGGCGCACACCCACCACAGGTGCACACCCGTCCCCCTGCCCACCGCGGCCCATTTGAAAAGGGCCTAAGGCTGAGACCAGCAGAATCCTAAATCAAATTGAACGTTTCCATTAATGAATTTATATTATCTAAATTCAAATGTTTGCGTCAACTTTATTTTCATTAAGTTCATTGCTGAACTTGGAACTACAGCAGGGTTGCGTGGCATCTGTGCTCCATCATGCAGAGAGAGAACTCCATTGGGTGCATGTGTCACCCTGTAAGTGCATAGGCTGCCTTGGAGGATGGGTCTTACTGTTCTCTCTATACATCAGGCCTCACCCAAACGTCAGCAAAGGGCAGGATATTCATCACTCCCAACTTCTCTGGGCCCTGTACCCCAACTTAGTGAAAGTTTGAGTTTTTATTTCATCCATCAAATTTAGCATTCAAATAACAAAAATTCAACAATACCCTTGCAAGCAGCATTTTCTTTTTTTTAACTTTCACATTTTTATTGTTTTGTCATCAATACAACATAGAGTGCACTAAATAGATGGTACAAATCAACACAAAATAAAGCAAATCACCCCCACCCCGTTCCTCTGTCCTACCCTACAACAGGGAGACGAACAGTAACTATGGCGCACATATTACAGTTTTACGCTAGAAGCATTATGGTAAAATTCAAACTTATTACATAGATTCATACAATTGTTTTCAAGCAGCATTTTCGAAATTAGTAAATGGGATGGGAATTTCAAATGTTCATACTGCTAATCTGAAAGATTCATAAAGTATTTGTTTTACTGCAAATACTAATTTCAGTCAGCTAAAAAGAAATAACTCAGCACAGCACTAAAAACAAAAATTGGTCACCTACCTTGGTGAATTTGTTTCTTCTCTGTTTCCTGTCGGTGATCCGTTGGGTAGCTCTGCGGAGGCAGAAGAAGAATAAAACTTCTGCGCATGCACGGAGCTGCCCGTTCCATTTTGACTCCGTCCGTAACCAAGCCAAGAGACGACTCCATGCTGCTAGAACTACTTAAGATATCCATTAGTGAGCCCCTCACAGCCCACCTGGAAACCATAATACACTGAAACTATGCAAACATTTCTGTCTAACTTTCCCCAACTGTTAACAACAATCTAATCATGAAAAGATATAATGGTACCTGCGACCCTTCCCTATCTGGACCAGTGCTGTTTGACAGGGAGGGCCGGATCACCGACAGTACAACAGAGAAGAAACAAATTCACCAAGGTAGGTGACCAATTTTTGTTCCTCCCTCTGTTTCCTGTCGGTGATCCGTTGGGATATACCCAAGCCCAATACCTCACGGGTGGGAGCAAACAGCCCTGGGAGACTCTAGAACTGCCTGTAACACCCTCCTGCCAAAGGCCACCTGAGCGGATCGAAACAGGTCAAGTTTATAATGTTTTACGAAAGTATGCAGGGAAGACCAGGTGGCTGCCCTGCATATTTCACTGTACGAAGCCCTGGATTTAAAGGCGTAAGAGGTAGCCGCACTGCGCACAGAATGCGCTCAGATTTGCAGACCTTATGTTTTGCCTTGTAGGCCTCTATTATACACTGCCTGACCCACTTAGAGATTAAAGCCTTAGAGGCTTTCTTCCCTTTGTATCTGGGTCTAATATTTACAAAGAGTGCTGAAGTGGATCTAATTCCCCTAGTTCTACTTAAGTAAATTTTTAGGGCTCTCCTGACATCCAGGGTATGCCACACCTTCTCCTTCGGATGGGACGGATTGGGACAAAACTATGGTAAAATAATGTCCTGGGATCTATGGAAATGAGAGTTCACCTTAGGTACAAATGCCTCGTCTACCCGGAGGGTAACCGATTGTCTCTGAAACGAACAAAAGTTGTCCTCCATGGATAGGGCCCCCAGTTCGGATACCCTCCGAGCGGAAGTGCCCGCCACTAAAAACACCACTTTTAGAGGAAGGAGGTAAAGGGACACATGTTTGAGAGGCTCGAAGGGAGCCCTAGTTAGGGCATCTAGCACCAAGGTAAGGCTCCAAGAAGGGCACCTATGAACTACAAGGGGACTGATATTTCTAGCCGCCCTCAAAAACTGCTTTGTGTCTATGAGGGAAAACTCTCTTATTTGAGACAGACTGCAAAACTGAGGCAATAGCCGCAGTTTGGCGAGGCAGAGTGTTTGGTCTCAAACCCTTATCCAGCCCGTCCTGAAGAAACTGTAGGATAACCTGTACCCCTGCCTGGCATGGATCTGTTCCCCTGTCTTCTGCCCAGAGGGCAAAAACCTTCCAGGTCGCCCCATAGGACTTCCTGGTAGCCAGTCTCCTGGCCTGCTGTAGGGTAGCCAGGACTGCATCTGAATAACCTGCTCTTTTCAGCACTGCTGATTCAAGGGCTATGCGGTCAGTCTTTGAACAGATACGTTGTCGCAGATTACAGGGCCCTGCAAGAGTAAGTCTGGGCGTGACAGTAGAATCATCAGATCTCCCTGGCTCAGCTCGACGAGGTCTGAAAACCAAGGCCTCCTTGGACACCAAGGCGCTATCAAGATCAGGCGTGCCCTCTCTCTGACGATCTTGGCCACTGTCCTGGTTAGCAGTGGGGCTGGCGGAAACGCATACAATAGCCCCTTTGGCCATCTCTGGTTGAGAGCCGAGGTGTCTGTTGTCTTTGACATGAAACGCTTCACCTGTCTGTTGTCCTTTGAAGCAAATAGATCCATTATTGGACAGCCAAATCTCGCTACTAGGGTCTGGAACACCTCTGGATATAGCCGCCATTCGTGTGGGTCCAGAAGGCGGCGACTTAGCCAATCTGCATGTAAATTCTGCGAGCCCTTTATGTGGAGCGCCTTCAGGGATTTTATGTTCTTCTGTGCCCATGTGAACAATTTCACTGACTCCTGTTGTAGATGTATGGATCTGGAGTCTCCCTGGTGGTTCACATGCGCTTTCACGGCAACATTGTCCGTGTAAACCAAGACGTGGGCATTGTCGATCTCCTGAGTCAGATGCTGGAGAGCTAAGCTAATCACCCTTAGCTCCAGGACGTTGATGCTCTGTTTCTTGTCCAGGGCTGACCACAACCCCTGAACCAATGTGGCTCCCAAGTGGGCTCCCCATCCCGTCAGGCTTGCATCTGTTGTGATGACCACGCGGTTTGGTTCCCCTAATGGCACTCCCGTTTTGAAGATTAACGGGTCTAACCACCAGGACATTGAGCGTGGAAACCCTACTGAAATCCTGACCCACGGATTGAGCCCTCTGGTGAGATCTTGCTGCAAAGGATGTAGCAGCTGCTGCAATGGATGAAGGTGGAAACGAGCCCACTGCAACTGCTTGGTGCACAATACCAGCAACCGGGTCAGGTCCTTCAACCTTGCCCTCTTCTGGTGTCTGAGAAGCCTGACTCGCGCTCTGATCCTCTCGTCTGCTAAGAGGTATGTACGCGGCTCCTAAGCTCGTATCTAGCCACGCTCCGAGATGTTCTATCGTGTGCGACGGCTCCAGTTGGCTCTTGTCCTGATTTATCAAGAACCTGTGATCCCCCAGATACTGGGCGATCCTGATCAGATCTTCCTGCAGCTTGTGTCGGTTCTGGGCACGAACCAGGAGATCGTCCAGATACGGGTACACATTAATTCCCTCCTTGTGGAGGTTGGCTATCAACGGGATCAACACTTTGGTGAATGTCATCAGTGCCGAAGAGAGTCCAAAAGGCAGGGCCCTGAACTGGAAGTGGGCCCCTTGGTAGGAAAAACGAAGCCACTGGCGATGGGGATTCCAAATCAGGATGTGTAGATACGCGTCCCCGAGATCCAGGGACGCTAGTCAATCTCCTTCCTTGACGCAGTGGCAGATCGATGACACTGTCTCCATTTTGAACTTCTGGGTTCTCACTACCCTGTTCAATCGTTTCAAGTCCAATACTGCGTGCCAGGAGCCTGACTTCTTTGCTACCAGAAATAGGAGGGAGTACAGTCCCCGACCCCACTGGCCTAGGGGAACTGGCTCTATTGTCCTCATGGTGGAGAGCCTCTGAATCTCCTGCATCATGGCCAGATGCTTCCCAGCGCACCCTGATTTTGGGGACAACATGAAGCCACTTCTTGGGTTTGCTCTGAACTCTATCAGGTAACCTCTGGTGACACACTCTAAGATCCAAGCATCTGAAACTGACTAAGCCCAGACGTTTGAGAAATCCTGCAGCCTCCCTCCAACTTCCAATGCCCCTGTGTAGTCATGCCTCTTGTTTACGGGGGCCTTGTGTGACCCCCTTTGCTCTCTGCCTATCATGTCTGAACCTCTGGCCCCTGCCACCTCTACAGGGGGGCAAAGCGGACGGGCTGATCAAATCTAAACTGGCCCTGGGACCTTCGAAAGGACCCAAATCCTGAGCTATATGCCCCCCTGGACCTGAAACTGGGACCACGAAAAAAATTCTTTTTGGAACCCATTTGCTGTAGGTTCTTTTGCTTTTTCTTGTCGTTGGCAACTGCCAACACTTTATCCAAAGAAACCCCAAACAACTTAAGGCCTTTATAGGGGGCAGCTGCAAGCAAATTCTTTGCCGTGGTGTCACCCTCCCATGACCTGAGCCACAGCTTACGTCTGGCCGCCACTGAGCTAGCCACCATTCTGGCTGCCCAAGTCATCGAGTCCATTGTGGAATCTGCCAGGAAAGCTGTGGCCAAGTTAATACGCGTTGACAGCACTTGCGCCCTTCTATCAGAAATGTTTGGATCCTGGGCTTCCTGCATCCAAGCCAGGAGGGCCCTGGCCACACAGGATGACACCAAACTGACCCTCAAAGTCGTAGCCGAATAGTCTAGACCCCTGCGTAGAGAGTTCTACACAGACCTGTCTGTGGAGTCCTTGGGGTAGCAATCCCCCTCTGTAGGGAATACAGTCTGTTTGGCCAATGACACAGCTGCCGCATCCACCTTGGGATTTTTTAGAAGGTCTTATTCCATTCGTGTAAAATCATCCTTTCCAAAGGCCTTATCCAAAGGGAAACCCCCATCTTTCCCATGCACAGATGGGATATAATCACGTTCCTCCTCCTCCTCCTCTTGCGAATCAGAGGACGTGTTCTTAGGGGGCCTTTCAACTAACTGGAGTGTTTTTACCACCTGGGTGATAAACTTCTCCTTTAATTGTAAAGGGAACTGTCTGTCCCTATCTGATTCCTGTGGAGTGCTCTGTGGGACAGTGTCCTCTACATCCTCCCACACCAAATCAGAATCCTGGTCAGAGTCCGAGCACAGTGCAAGTTGAGTTTGGGCCCTTAGTCTCTTTGAATGTGGCTCCCCTTCACTTTCCCTCTCTGACTGCTGAGGGGAACATAGGAGCCTTGACACAGATCCCCCTAGAGGGCGCTTGGGTGCCTTTCCTTTCCCTTGCTGGCTCGTTTTCCCACTCTCCCCTCAGAGGAGGGGCGGGGAAATTCCTCCCCGCGCTGGGACTGAGGCGCTTTTCCCCGCCTTTGTGCCCTGAGGAGGGTGGTCCAGGAGGGGAGGCTTTTTAGCCCCGGACTCTTGCGGAGGGCCAGGAGGGGGGTTAGCCAGGGCCTCCTTCCCCTGTACCTCAGTAAGGCGCTCCAGCGCCACCAGGATTCTGTCCATCCTGGACGTCAATTCCTCCGAGAGGAGCCCCTCTCTGGGTGGCGCTGCCCGTGCTGGCCCCTCAGGCGCTGTGTCCTCTATAGCGGCAGGCACAGAAGGCAAAGGTCTGGCCCGATCCCCGCCGAGTGGTGTCTGGGCCCTTTAGCGGGGGGGAGACTTACGAGGTCACAAAAAGTGGCGGTGTTCACGGAGCCGCAGGAAGGCAGCCGCCACTCCCCAAAAGATCACTCTGCTCCCTGGTTCCCGGGCACTTTGCGTGGCAACCTGGCGGGCTTAAGGTGAGCCTCCCTGTCCGCAGAGAGGGAAAGATACTCGCCGTCCCAACTGCCCCGCTCGCTGATCTGTCCTTTTCTTTTGTTTTTTTCTTTCAGTCTGGAGAAGATTGAAATGCCTCTGACGGCCGAAGGCAGAAGAATAGACTGAGTCAAAATGGAACGGGCAGCTCCGCGCATGCGCAAAAGTTTTATTCTTCTTCTGCCACCTGACGGTCATCCGCAGAGCTACCCAACGGATCACCGACAGGAAACAGAGGGAGAAAGGTAACATGGCATAGACTGAATAGAAGACAGAAGGTTGAAGAGGCCAAGAGAAGAGCAAGAGGAAGCAGGTTAGGAATATAAACAGACAGACAGATTCGAAGGCGAGGAGAAGGGCATTGCTTTCTTGCAGGTGTTATGCTTGAAAATAAAGTGTTTTAGATTAGCAAAGAAGTGCTAATCTCATTTGTGCAACTCTTCACAGGATGAAAAACTAGATACACAAAAAAGTCCTGTACGTTTGTAGCCATTTCCTACCTTTCCCATTTGAGGCTCTCCAATCAAAGCCCTGAACTCCGGGTTGTTCTGAGCATAGCTTCTGAGGTGGGCACACAGATGGTCCAGCTGCTTTCTCCAGTAACCTAAGAGGAGAGGCATTTATGCCAAGAGAACATTGTCATTAGTGACTTGGCTATTGATGTGGTCAAGGGATTAGAGAATTGTATCTCTTTGACTGGGTTTTCTTTAGCAAACCCAGCTGCCCCAGGAGGTGAGCAAAGGAAGCAACTGGCAGTCTATAAAGGGGAGAAATAACTTATTCTCCCCCAGGGGGAAACATAAGAGGAACTTTGACACTGTTGTTTGCCAGAGCTCCTCCTATGGTGGCACATTGTATATACTGCCCCATACTCGCAGGGCTGAGCTTAAAGGCTCCATCTTATCTTGCCCTATGTGACATAGAATATATTTATTTTTTAAAGCCAGGGGTGGTGGTGGTGCAATGATTTGCTATTAGTGCAATGCTAAAATTGATCAATCAAGCACTACTGAACTAGTTTACGGTAAACTTGGTTTCTGGGCAGATCTTACTGAGATTTTAAAGTTGAGCCAACTCTGAAGTCTTTACATGTTATAACTTACTTTGGTTTTTTTGCAAGTAGGCCATGAGTGCTTGGAGATAGGAACTGGATTCATGGGCCAGTTTTATGGCCGTTTTTGCCATGAGGTATTATCTGACAAATAGTTTATAATTATATAAAGCGAAATAAAACCTGAGTTGAGCTTTAGCTTTGATAGTTTTGAGGGATAGGGCCAATACTGTTTCACAAACTCAGCTTGAATTTTTCTCTCTTTATTTCATACAAACTCCTACTCTAGAGTTCCTTTCTGAGTGGATACATTTGGCAACTCCTTCCTCATCTCTGAGAACCCTTCGGGCCCCATTCTGAAGCCACACTGAAAATAAGAAGTAGCTGATAATGGCTGGAGAGATGGTAGGGGCAGCTGCACACAGTAGCATAGGCATACAGCAAGCCATAGCATCCTGGAACTAACCCCTGCTCCTGGCTGCTCTGCATGCACATCCGATATCCCTGCTCCCAATCGAACACCTTGTTCTTTGGCCGGTTTTACACGGCTGCGCTCCCCCTCCCCCGGGTGTGCAGGCGGGGTGTGTGTCCGTGTAACAGTTTTTCTTTAAAACTCATCCAGATATTTACAGAAAAGTGAGGGATGGCTTGAAAGAAGCAATAACCTCCTTTCATGCTACAGATATGACCTGACAGTTCCTTTTCAGTCCAGCTGGCAAACGGCAGTGTTCTATGGGTGTTACCAAACGAGATGCTAAACTGCTACTACTTATCATTTCTGTAGCGCTACTAGTCGTACGCAGCGCCGAAACCCCCTGAAGTCCAGGCTTCGATCCATGCAGCCCCCACTCAGATGCTTAGTGTGTAGAACCTAATAAATGGGCAGCCCCCTGGGTGTATTTCTTGTGTCCCCACTCAGCGCCTACTTGCAGGTTTAGTGTGACAAGCGTAATACACGGGTATGCATTCTCCCACTGCACTCTGGCCACCAACACCCCACCTCCCCGTATCCCGCCCCCGAGCCACAGTGAAGCACAGGAACAAGCCGCTGCCCCAGCTGTTTCTTCCTTCTGGGCTATTATGACTCTGGGAGGTGGTCCAGCACCTGCTATTCCTGCCCACCCTGGCGGTTCATACCTGGGTTTATACCTGCCAGCACTTGGCAATTGTAGAACACTGAGTTTACGGAGCAAACCGTATGTTATTGAGTGTCTATAGTAAAAATCAGAAGCAAGAGTAAAAACTGAAATCAAAAGCAAATCAGTCTTTGCACGTTGTCACCACCGGTTTCTCGCATCTACGGCTCACAGCAATGTATGGACAGGCAGCCGCACAGAGTTTTATTGGGCTCTTGCCCACTATGGCATTGGAAATCCCTCTGTTTGCATACCGCCCCCCCCCCAGTCAAACATGCATCTCTTGTCCCCCCCCTTATGTCCTCTTCTGCATTACCATACAGTGGGGGCAAAAACCAGCCTCCCTTGTAAGAGTGTTCTGCACTTCTCAGAGTGTCCAAATCTCATATAGGGCAACAAGATCTCCTTCAATCAGTTCATATTCTCTGTACCCCAAATCATTTCTTCCCCCGAAGAGATTCAGCTCTGCCGTCTAATCAAGGCCTGCGGGCGTCCTCTCACTGTCATCAGGGCAGTGATGAGGGAAAATGGCAGGAAAGTGACGGTCTTACTCCTGGCAGTGCACAAACATTCAGAAAAGTCACAATCTCAGTCGTGTCCTACTCTCTCATCTCATCTGGGGCTCCCACTCTTCCATTCTGCTGAACTTGGAACGACAGCAGGTTTCCGCGGTAACAGCATTCCATCATGCAGACATAGAACTCCATTGGGTGCATGTGCCACCCTATGAGCACATAGGCTGCCTCGGAGGGTAGGTCTGACAGTTCTCTCTGTACATCAGAACTCATCCAAATGTGAGCAAAGGCTAAGTTATCCATCACCCCCAACTTCTCTGGGCCCTGTACCACAGCAACCAAAGCCCCCACAGCAAAAGCGGTAGCCATTTGGCTTTCCCAGGCAAACAAGCTGCAGCAATAACTTTCTATGGCGTTATGACCTCTCATGCTCATTGAAAGCTTTCCAAAGATAAGAAAATAGAGAGTAACTTTTAACAAATGGGAAGCTCTGCTCCCACATACATTCCAAGCACAGTGACCTTCACTGCCTTGCAGATCCCCCCACCTGCCCATTTCTTAACATTCAGTTGCTCCCTCCAACCCCTATTTAAACATTCCATGCTTCCATGGTGCTAACATCTGTAACATTTTTAGATGAGTTGGTGCGTGCACTGATGTGCTTGTGACAGAAAGGTCGATGCAGTTGTGGCAGAGTGATACCACAAGATGGCACCTGCCATATAATTAGAATGAGTTAAAATGGCCACCACAGGAAGTGGCTAAGTTGGGGGCATGGCCTGGAGTATAAAAGGAGGTCAGCCCAGGAAGAAGGGGTAGTCTGCTCTTGACCATCTCCTGGAGAGGCTGGTTGATCTGGATGCCTGAAAGAGAGGTCTGGACCTGAGGGCCTGAAGAGACTCTGTGTGAGTTGGCAAAGAGCTAGCTTGGGACTGTGGCTGTGGCTAGGTTCTGCTATGGACTGTAACTGGTAATTTTTATTTAATTATTTTTTATTTATTCAAAATTTATATCCCACCCCTCCTGCCCAAAGGCAGCTCGGGGCGGNTCCCAACTGCCCCGCTCGCTGATCTGTCCTTTTCTTTTGTTTTTTTCTTTCAGTCTGGAGAAGATTGAAATGCCTCTGACGGCCGAAGGCAGAAGAATAGACTGAGTCAAAATGGAACGGGCAGCTCCGCGCATGCGCAAAAGTTTTATTCTTCTTCTGCCACCTGACGGTCATCCGCAGAGCTACCCAACGGATCACCGACAGGAAACAGAGGGAGAAAGGTAACATGGCATAGACTGAATAGAAGACAGAAGGTTGAAGAGGCCGAGAGAAGAGCAAGAGGAAGCAGGTTAGGAATATAAACAGACAGACAGATTCGAAGGCGAGGAGAAGGGCATTGCTTTCTTGCAGGTGTTATGCTTGAAAATAAAGTGTTTTAGATTAGCAAAGAAGTGCTAATCTCATTTGTGCAACTCTTCACAGGATGAAAAACTAGATACACAAAAAAGTCCTGTACGTTTGTAGCCATTTCCTACCTTTCCCATTTGAGGCTCTCCAATCAAAGCCCTGAACTCCGGGTTGTTCTGAGCATAGCTTCTGAGGTGGGCACACAGATGGTCCAGCTGCTTTCTCCAGTAACCTAAGAGGAGAGGCATTTATGCCAAGAGAACATTGTCATTAGTGACTTGGCTATTGATGTGGTCAAGGGATTAGAGAATTGTATCTCTTTGACTGGGTTTTCTTTAGCAAACCCAGCTGCCCCAGGAGGTGAGCAAAGGAAGCAACTGGCAGTCTATAAAGGGGAGAAATAACTTATTCTCCCCCAGGGGGAAACATAAGAGGAACTTTGACACTGTTGTTTGCCAGAGCTCCTCCTATGGTGGCACATTGTATATACTGCCCCATACTCGCAGGGCTGAGCTTAAAGGCTCCATCTTATCTTGCCCTATGTGACATAGAATATATTTATTTTTTAAAGCCAGGGGTGGTGGTGGTGTAATGATTTGCTATTAGTGCAATGCTAAAATTGATCAATCAAGCACTACTGAACTAGTTTACGGTAAACTTGGTTTCTGGGCAGATCTTACTGAGATTTTAAAGTTGAGCCAACTCTGAAGTCTTTACATGTTATAACTTACTTTGGTTTTTTTGCAAGTAGGCCATGAGTGCTTGGAGATAGGAACTGGATTCATGGGCCAGTTTTATGGCCGTTTTTGCCATGAGGTATTATCTGACAAATAGTTTATAATTATATAAAGCGAAATAAAACCTGAGTTGAGCTTTAGCTTTGATAGTTTTGAGGGACAGGGCCAATACTGTTTCACAAACTCAGCTTGAATTTTTCTCTCTTTATTTCATACAAACTCCTACTCTAGAGTTCCTTTCTGAGTGGATACATTTGGCAACTCCTTCCTCATCTCTGAGAACCCTTCGGGCCCCATTCTGAAGCCACACTGAAAATAAGAAGTAGCTGATAATGGCTGGAGAGATGGTAGGGGCAGCTGCACACAGTAGCATAGGCATACAGCAAGCCATAGCATCCTGGAACTAACCCCTGCTCCTGGCTGCTCTGCATGCATATCAGATATCCCTGCTCCCAATCGAACACCTTGTTCTTTGGCCGGTTTTACACGGCTGCGCTCCCCCTCCCCCGGGTGTGCAGGCGGGGTGTGTGTCCGTGTAACAGTTTTTCTTTAAAACTCATCCAGATATTTACAGAAAAGTGAGGGATGGCTTGAAAGAAGCAATAACCTCCTTTCATGCTACAGATATGACCTGACAGTTCCTTTTCAGTCCACCTGGCAAACGGCAGTGTTCTATGGGTGTTACCAAACGAGATGCTAAACTGCTACTACTTATCATTTCTGTAGCGCTACTAGTCGTACGCAGCGCTGAAACCCCCTGAAGTCCAGGCTTCGTTCCATGCAGCCCCCACTCAGATGCTTAGTGTGTAGAACCTAATAAATGGGCAGTCCCCTGGGTGTATTTCTTGTGTCCCCACTCAGCGCCTACTTGCAGGTTTAGTGTGACAAGCGTAATACATGGGTATGCATTCTCCCACTGCACTCTGGCCACCAACACCCCACCTCCCCGTATCCCGCCCCTTGTCAGGACTCAGAGCCACAGTGAAGCACAGGAACAAGCCGCTGCCCCAGCTGTTTCTTCCTTCTGGGCTATTATGACTCTGGGAGGTGGTCCAGCACCTGCTATTCCTGCCCACCCTGGCGGTTCATACCTGCCAGCACTTGGCAATTGTAGAACACTGAGTTTACGGAGCAAATCGTATGTTATTGAGTGTCTATAGTAAAAATCAGAAGCCAGAGTAAAAACTGAAATCAAAAGCAATCAGTCTTTGCACGTTGTCACCACCAGTTTCTCGCATCTACGGCTCACAGCAATGTATGGACAGGCAGCCACACAGAGTTTTATTGGGCTCTTGCCCACTATGGCATTGGAAATCCCTCTGTTTGCATTACC